>WWET01000541.1:531333-546214 GCA_011038615.1 Limnodynastes dumerilii | reverse complement strand
GCTAAGCATGCCCATACTGTACACTTTAAATACCACCCCCCGACTACTTCACGTATTTCAGACGTATTTTGGACTAACGTAAATTTGGCATGCCCATATGTAGGTATTTACGTGACACATACGTGAATGGCCCATACGTTCACAATTACGCTACGTGAATGTGCGTATTTTCTATGGTGCGCATGCGCAGTGCATTGTAAACAGTGATTTTACGTGTCCGCCGTTCTGGATCAGGCCCATTGTTCATAACTTTGAATATGAAGGTATATTTTGATAACAAATGTTGTCTAATCCATAATATATGTTAGCTGTATAGATCTTTGTGTGCTTTAAACATGAATACACTACTTAATTAGTAAATGTGTTCATGCATTTTAATATAACACTATATTAAATTTAGCACCTGATCACATGTAGCTTGGAAGATTTCCAATATTTCCTTGTAAGGACTGTTCTTTACTTGTACACTGCTGAAATGAAGATTGCCTCCCTAGAGAAGACAATTAAATTAAGACAACACGTTACATGTGCAGTAAATGATCAGAAATATTTGCATCTTTTTATAGGATGGGAAAATGTGTTAGATTGCTTTATTATAGCTTGAATCAAATAATTAGCCAATCCCTTTGCTTAGAGATTTTGTTAAATCTTGCCCCATTCATCATATTTACAGTCATTTTAAATCATCATTCCAGCAAAGCTAATCAAGAGCGGAAAATTTCAGCAAACTTTAATATGTCATATAATTTTGCATACTATTATATTGTTGATATCAATAGAGGAAGAATTTGCTGAAACATTAATGGTTTTAACACATGGGGCCTGATCCAGAGCTACGCAGGCCTGCTGGGTGTAAGTACGGCCAGTGTAGCTCTGGTGCACTCCTGTTGTCACTCCCCCTGTGTGAGCGTAGTTACACACAGTTATGCCGGCTGAAGGCTACCCTAACTGCAGCCAATGTAACTGTGTGTAACTACGCTCACGCAGGAGCGTAAAGTGTCTAACCCAGCCCTCCCCTCCTAATTACCCTCCCTCCCCCCGACCCTTCGTCCGTGACTACGCTGTAGTTAGTAGTCACGGGGCAGCCCGCCCCTACATTGTAGTGAAGGACACTAAATCAACGGCCCACAGCGCCATGGATTATGCCGGGCAAAATATGCCCGGCGCATGCGCAGGGCCGCCGTAAAAACGACGGCAGCCGTAGGGCTGGATCAGCCACATGGTTGCCAGCTTTTGCAAATTAATATTAGGGAGATTGTGATAGCACTATCAAGCTGCTGCACCAAAGGAGTGTATCCTGTTACCACCAAAGGAGTGTGTCCTGTGACCAGCTCCACCCATGGGTATGTCTAGCACTGCCAGGAAAACTACTGCTCCATAAAAATGTCCCAATCAGTATTTATTGGTTGTTAAATTGTCAGTGAATACATAGTTTCAGTATTACTGTGAAGACTGTGAATAGATCCTCTGACTTCTTCATCTTTATAGAAAACCTAAAAGTAGGTGACACAGCAGCTGATTAACAAGAGACCAAAGTGTATTTTTCATTTTTGTCTCCATTATTGAAGTCATATTGTATTAAATAACTGCCAGTCTTTGATTACATATTGGCCTCCATGAAAATGGCCAACTCCACAGGCCTCAATGCAGAGAAATAAGACACAATTTCTTAATACCATCATCATAACACAATGATTTCTGGAACTGAATCAGTGTCTGGGAGATTGCCAACACTTCAAGGAGTCAGGGAGAGTTAGCATCTATGTTTTAACATTAAAATTTAACCTACCTAAGCAAGGACAGGACTGTTTCCCCATAAACTATATGTGTTGGTCCTAATTATCCCAAGATATAAATAGTCTTATAATAAGAGCCATTTGGATGTGTGTGTGTACACATTGGCTACTTCCGTCCCTATATCACTGAATGTGAAATTCTTATAGCGGGTACACACCTGATATATAATCAGATTTTTAGGAGGCAATAAAATGCCCTATGTGTGTGTGTGTGTACACATTGGCTACTTCCGTCCCTATATCACTGAATGTGAAATTCTTATAGCGGGTACACACCTGATATATAATCAGATTTTTAGGAGGCAATAAAATGGTTCCATCTAGCATGATCTTTGATAGCGAAAACAGTAAACAATATGTTCTTTTTATCTACAGACACGACTATAGAGTTACAATAATAAATGTAATGTCAGTTTAATGCCACAACAATATTTATTCCCTTGTAATGATAAAAATCCCCATATAACATCAAGTTGTCTTATATTGCCTAATCATTTATGCTTAAATTAGAAAAAAATGCATTATTAATCATGAAATATTTGTCCCTTTTTTACTCAACTCCATAACTGCACCACTCACCCCTATTTTTAACATATCATTAGCAAACAAATAATAATCACTCAGACATGAAGTAGCATTATAAGACATGAACAGTTTGCAATGAAGACAGGGAAAATAATTGAAAGTTGCAGAAAGGCTGTTGTTGGATCTTGTAAGAAATGGCTAGAAAATTAGATTAATCAAGGAGCAGACATTAAGAAGAAAGTTTGTGCGAATGGTTGACAGTCTTGCTCTTTTCCTCATTTCAAATGTTGGCAGAGTAGCAGTCAGCTCCTAGGGAAATGTGCTCCTTTCATACTTGAGTAATTGATGAATTGTATGCAATATGCAAATGAGAATCCATAAATCTTATGAATGACAGCTTAATTTATGTGAGCCTTAATGAATGCAGGATTAGATTTTAATTAAATATCCTCAAAGGCACCCTGAGTAGTATTTTTTTTTTTTTGGGTCTTGTTTTTTGAAGACTTGTTTCACATGCAATGCATTTTATAGAAGTGGAAAATCAGCCAAAGCTGTGAATGCAAATGGTCTTGTGTTCCGTTGAAAAGTATTGTTCAGTTTTGTAAAGCAAACAGTACTTGAATTGATAATAAGCCTGCACAGATTCAAAGATCGCAGGCTGTTTTGAAAGGGATTTTCTTCTAATTTATAAGCTTTACTTCTTGTGTTTTACAATTTTCTTTCTTGCCTTTTTATCTTGGTAGACTAGACGCTGAATTCACTTTCCATGTGTATTAATATCATTTTTGAAACTAACAGGTTCCTCAAGTTAAGAATATTAGCAAAATAATTTGCTGAAAGCACATTTGATTAATGGACCAGCATCCTGTCTCTTTGACCTAAAACATTGGAACCCCTTTTTACGTGTGTTTTATTATGGATGTGCCTTTGTTCTTACACATGTTGTGTTAAATGTGTGTTCCATAGACTGCCATTGAGATGAGACAGGACAGTTAAAGTCTTTCCTTTAGCAGAATAAATCTGAAGACCACAGAACATCAGTACAACTGTGTTTTGTGGCAGTAAGCTTCATAACAATCAATCATTGTAATTTGATCATAGGCATATTTGTTCATTAGGGCTCCAGCGTACATTTGTTATTTATATTAATTTACTTATATTTTTATCAGAATGTGAAAGTAATACTAAATATTATTCATGTTGTATTTGACTAAATTTTAAAGCTATTAACTATATATTTGACAGAATTGGGTCTTTACCCACTTGCCCATCTTACCAGATCCATATTTGGAAGTCAGGATTGATAACACAGAGAGGGAAGGTCTATTCTATATATTAACTAAAGCTGGCCATACACTAGAACGATTATCGTTCCAATTTTGCAATCATCGTGTTATCGTTCAAATTATCGTTTCAGTGTATGGTAACGATTTTTTGTCCGATCCTCCAATAATCGTCTAAAAAGCTGTTTTGACCGATTATTGGATCATTTGACATGTTTGATTTAAAGCGAAAGATAAAATGTAAAGTCGCATAGTGTATGGGCATTTAACGATAATCGTTACATCGTCGACGATAAATTGGTGGTGACGTTAGGACGAAAAACCACAAAATCGCCCGATAAAAATTGAATATCTAGACGTGTATGGTCAAAACTGATATTTGGAGGACGATAAAAGGAGATGGAGAATCTGAGGTTTTTCTTACTATCGGACGATTTTAGGCGGAAAATCGTCTAGTGTATAGTGCAGATATCGTTTTGGAGTCTATAGAACTCTACACGAAAAATCGTTAGGATTATCGGGGATTTCATGCGATTTTCGATAATCGTTCTAGTGTATGGCCAGCTTAAGAGCTGTCACCCATTTGTGAACTTTTTTTTTTAGATTATGTGGCGCCCCTCCTTGACTAGTAAGCAGATGGAGATCTAACTATACTGGAACAATGAGAAGTATAATAACAGTAACAGTATAGTATTAGGATACTACATATTGTAAGATTTTTGAGTCAGTAAATAATTTGTGAGGTTTTGTTTAAAACAGCAATTTAATAAAATAGGTAAAAAAAATGTATTAGAAACAGCGTAGTTATTTCCATATAGTCATGATTAACAACAGTTTTCAAAATCTCATGTGGCTATCATAGGAGAGGAAATAGAAAACTCTGTATTTACATTCTTGTGACATTCAGCTTTTGTTTACTTTATCCTTTCCTTTCTTTTTTCATTAATCTGATTAATCTGAATGTCCTAGGAAACATCATATCCCTTCCTCCATTGGCCTTTGCCAGTATCAATCAATATTTGAACCAATCAGGATTCTGGGTTGTGGGTTAGGGACATGGAATCATCTGATCAGTTTATGTGTTATGCTCTTACCTGGGCTGCCTTCATTCTGGATTGTTTATGCAGTAAATTAACATGTTACGCCTCTGAGTCCTCAGCACTGTATATAAATACGTTGCTAGCAGTTGTCAATGTATTGGTTGTGGTCATTTGAAGGCATTTAGCTGGTCAGTATTGAGAGGTGTGGGATGTAGGGGGTAATTTTAACCAGGGACCTGAATCCCATACATTCAAGGTTCTAGCTTCCCTCATGCATGGTACAACCGACTGTACTGGATGTATATTATACCAGGGGGTGGAGATTCTGTGTTTAGGGCAGATCAGGTGTTCCTCTGCTCTGAATAAAGCTGTGACCTCAACTCCTTCATAGGTGTTGTTTGCAGTCTGGGTCCTCGTAGTGAACGGCCCTATTTCGAAAGAGCCATTTGCGCGCAGCCAGTTCCGAACTGACTGGTATATCGATTGTTTATGCCTCAATGAGGCATAGCAATCGATCCCCGGAGCACCGAACGCGGTGCTCCAAAAGGTGAGTTTCCCCCAACCCACTCCCTAACCCAAACCCTAAGTCTCCCCCCCACAGCCTAATCCTAGGCCCCCCTCAGCCTGACCCTAAGTCTCCCCCCACGCTGCCTAACCCTAAGCCCCAGCGGCAGCGCTTCCGAAAGTGGATGGGTGAGTATGTGAATCGCATACTCGCCCATTCATAAAAAAAAAATTCTGAGAGGGCTCGCTTTCAAATAGGGACAGCCGAAAAACCTTCGCAGTGGGAACTTGCAATGGTTATTTGGTTGGGCTAATGGGAACGAATATGAATCAACCATTAAGTGATTTATGATCTGACAATTTACTGTAAAGAGAGCTTTGCCAAATTTTTTATATATAAAGTAAAAAGACACAACAGCAAAATGCTTACTTATAGCAAGCTGTATGTATGATTAATCACATATTAAACATCAATACAGATTCTCATTTAGAATTGCACCTATACATCTAAAACTCTCTTCAACTTGTTTTCAGCAGGTTAAATTTAGTTCAACCTGAAGAGAAAAGAGAAACAAGGTATTTACCACTACTACTTTCCACCGGTGCTGTAATGCTAAAGAGTCCATTCCAGGCTGTCTTTGTGTCAGGGCCACTAATGGGAAAGCTTTGTCTGGCTGAAGTGATGTCTGCACAAGTGATATCCCAGCAAGCCCTGCATCCAGTAATGTGGGCTGCCACAGAGCATGGTCAGAAATCGATCAGTGCTCTCAGACAGGTTGGATAGTTATATATTAAAAGCAGATCACCAGAATACAGATAGAGTTCCCCCAAATATATTTTTATCATAAAAATAGACACCATACTGAAAATTGCCAGCAATATTTGTAATCTTAAATCTAACAAGTGCTACAGTATGAATTCAGTATTAAAAACGAATTGATATTTTTAGTAGTGCTAACTACTTTTTCCCCAGAAATGATTGATTATTATGAGAACTTGTGATATACAATTCATTTAGTTGGTGGGCCTGGGAATAAGGACTGAGGCCCGTATTCAGAGTACCGGATGTATAACATATACGTCCGGTGTTTAGCGATTTTTACTACTGTGCATGTGTAGTCATTTTTTAACGTAATCTACGTATCTTTTTCTTACGTAGATTGCGTAAATGCAGTCTTTTTCTTTTTCTTACGTAGATTGCGTAAATGCAGTCTTTCAGACCGCATTTACACAATCTACATAAGAAAAAGATACATAGATAACGTTAAAAAAAATTACTACACATGTGCTATATGTTATGAATTATGAGCCCCACGAATTTTACCCTTTGTACATTTTTCTCCAGTCAGTATTATTGGAGGGGTGGGAATAACATAACTGCTGTAGGTGAAATAAAGAGTAAATGGCAGCTGCTGGTGGATCCCCACAAACCTTAATTTGCCCCTTTCTGCCATTGAAACGAGCAAATATGAGCATTAGAAAGCAAGACCAAATATTCACAAAGCTTCCATTAGATTTCTCATATCTCTTTTTTTGCTCCACAATATTGGGGCATTGTTTTAAATAACATTGAAGTTTGTTTGGATTTGGTGATATCCAATTGTGTTTGATAATATCCAGTTCTTTGTTACCAGCACAGACATTTAAACATAAGGCACCGGATCCAGACTTTTGAACGATAGGTGATTGTAAATCACCTGTCATTCATTATTGCCAGAATCCTGGGCTACGCATCGGAAGGTAGGATGTATGGATACTGTTTCCGTACATCCTGCAGTTCCATATGTGAGCAGGCCAGACCTCCATGTGTACTTTATATGCATGGTGGGCTGGCCTTTCTATGCAAATGGTACAGTAAGAACTGGGATTATCTTGTCAGCACATCTGGTGGTGTTCTGGACACATAAGTGTGTGTGAGTAGGTGAATGCCTTTCCACTCATGCACGGAACTTAGTAGTGGAAGAACGTATGGAGTCCCGCGATATGTTTGAACTCTAAGTTTGGATCCAGGCAAACATCTCTAAATACTACTAGTACAAGTTGTCTCACACAATTGGGTATATGCGGTCTAAAAGGCCGCATATACGCAATCTACGTATCGAAACGATACGCAGATTACGTACAAAAGCTACTACACATGCGCAGTAGCTATTGTTCATTGAATTACGGCCGTCTGTGGAAGACGGCTGTAGTTCTGGATACAATTCATTTAGTTGGTGGGCCTGGGAATAAGGACTGAGGCCCGTATTCAGAGTACCGGATGTATAACATATACGTCCGGTGTTAAGCGATTTTTACTACTGCGCATGTGTAGTCATTTTTTAACGTAATCTACGTATCTTTTTCTTACGCAGATTGCATAAATGCAGTCTTTTTCTTTTTCTTACGTAGATTGCGTAAATGCAGTATTTCAGACCGCATTTACACAATCTACATAAGAAAAAGATACATAGATAACGTAAAAATATAAAAATACTACACATGTGCTATATGTTATGAATTATGAGCCCCACAAATTTTACCCTTTGTACATTTTTCTCCAGTCAGTATTGGAGGGGTGGGAATAACATAACTGCTGTAGGTGAAATAAAGAGGAAATGGCAGATGCTGGGGGATCACCACAAACCTTAATTTGCCCCTTTCTGCCATTGAAACCAGCAAATATAAGCATTAGAAAGCAAGACCAAATATTCACAGAGCTTCCATTAGATTTCTCATATCTCTTTTTTTGCTCCACAATATTGGGGCATTGCTTTAAATAACATTGAAGTTTCTTTGGATTTGGTGATATCCAATTGTGTTTTATAATATCCAGTTCTTTGTTACCAGCACAGACATTTAAACATAAGGCACCGGATCCAGACTTTTGAACGATAGGTGATTGTAAATCACCTGTCATTCATTATTGAGCATTGCCAGAATCCTGGGCTACGCATCGGAAGGTAGGATGTATGGATACTGTTTCCGTACATCCTGCAGTTCCATATGTGAGCAGGCCAGACCTCCATGTGTACTTTATATGCATGGTGGGCTGGCCTTTCTATGCAAATGGTACAGTAAGAACTGGGATTATCTTGTCAGCACATCTGGTGGTGTTCTGGACACATAAGTGTGTGTGAGTAGGTGAATGCCTTTCCACTCATGCACGGAACTTAGTAGTGGAAGAACGTATGGAGTCCCGCGATATGTTTGAACTCTAAGTTTGGATCCAGGCAAACATCTCTAAATACTACTAGTACAAGTTGTCTCACACAATTGCATATATGCGGTCTAAAAGGCCGCATATACGCAATCTACGTATCGAAGCGATACACAGATTACCTACAAAAGCTACTACGCAAGCGCAGTAGCTATTGTTCATTGAATTACGGCCGTCTGTGGAAGACGGCTGTAGTTCTGGATCCAGGCCATTGTGTTTATATTAATGCCACAAGTCCTCCTATGCTATATTTTATGATAAGTAGTATAAAAATTGACAAACAGAATTGTGAAAGGAATCACAGTCAGTAAAGGAAGAGATATAAGGAATGCAGATTATGTACAAAGGCTGGCTCGCACCTTTTACCATTTTAAAGGAAAATGAAGAATGAAGGTGGCCCATTGGCCTAGCTCAGGACTGGTCACTATGGTGTCACCCAGTCCACCATCTGACTATTCTGTCTCTCAATGTTATTTGTAACATACTGGAATGAATATGTCTGCATAATGTTTGATTTCCTAAATATAGGAGTTCCTCGCTAAGAATAAACATGTGAAGTGTTGCAGAATCATCTAACAGCACAAGTAGAGGATATCGATGAGAATAGTTTCTTAGGTTTAAAGTGTAAACTGGTGTGATAGTGCTAGCATTAATTCATATAAATATCATTATGTTTTTATTATTATTATTATTATTATTATTATTATTATTATTTAGTCAGCAGTTCAGTAATGTAGTATAACATATGTTAGCAACTGACTTTAATGTTGATGTCAAAAATAGTTTCCGACCCTGCCGTGTTTTTAATAGATATTTTAGTTAATGAAAATGCAGAAATTATTGATATTTCCTGAAATGTTAATAAAGCTAATGCAGGTATATAAGATGTCCACTTAAAGCAAGCACAGGAATGTAAGCGTGCTGACATAATAATGTAATAAATCTATAACAGCAACTTGACTTACTGCTTGACTTCATGAAATAAACATTGAGCACTTGATTTTGATTATCTTGCATCTATTAAAATGTACAGAACTGGAAAGGAATTAGAATGAAAAAAAATGAACAAACTTGCATTTATAAGGCAATAAATTAGCTAATACATCAAAACATATAGGAACAGCTCTGATGTGATATATCTTACATTCAGTGCTGTATGTGTTCTTGTTGATTTTGGCTCATATGTAGATTGAATGTGTTACTGGAAAATAGATAAGGAAAGTATGTAGAATGTAGATGTGCTTTGTTTATAGAACAGGGCATCAGAACACTTTTTGGCCTGGGGGGAGGATAAAATGTATTTTCTTCTCCACTAAAGTTTACGGTATTATGCCACATATAGTAGTGCCTTCAAATCTACTACTTCTCCCTGGTGCCCTGCTCATGTGTGGGTAACACCACCCATTATGTTTTAACACCTCTGATAAGACTTGCATTAACATTAAACGGCAAACGGCAGAGTGCCCATTCACACATCATCCAGCCAGGCACACCTTAACGAAATAATGACACAGAGACATTTGCTGCGGTTAAAAAGGGCACATCGTTTTTTAAATTGGGGCCAAATTAGAATTGATGACTATATTAATTTGTTATCCAGGAGTGAATAGGTGGCCCAAATAGCAGATAGGGGGCTTCAGCATGTTCGTCTCAACCAACCCCCATAGGTCAACTCTTTGACCTTGGCGCCTACTTAAAACTGGTCTTCCAGCAAAAACACTGAGAACAATCAAACCCGTTCATAACTGCTCACCCCAGCACCTGAAAGGTGGCATACCCTAAGGATCCAACTGCTAGGGTATGACTTCCTCGCATCAATCCCAGGTTGTGTTTGTTGCCAGACCGGTTCCCCTCTTATCCCCCCAAATTCCTCATTCTCCAACTCCCCCTTTTTGCTGACCCCCCCCCCCCACTGCTACTGCCCAGCCATGCACCGTCTGGAAAAAGAAAATGGCAAATAAAAAACTCTATGGCAAGGGTGTTGCAGCATGTTCCCCTCAACAAACCCCCATAGGTCAACTCTTTTGACCATGGCGCCTACTCGAAACTGGTCTTCCAGCAAAAACACTAAGAACAATCAAACCCGTTCATAACTGCTCACCCCAGCACCTGAAAAGTGGCAGACCCTAAGGATCCAACCGCTAGGGGTGTGATGTCCTCGCATCAACCCCAGGTTGTGTTTGTTGCCAGACCAGTTCCCCCCTTTTCCACCCCTCCCAAGTTCCCCCATGCGCCAACACCCACTTTTTGCTGACCCTTACTGCTACCACCCAACCATGCACCATGAGGAAAGGAAAAATTAAAACATAAACATATTAAAACTCTAAGGGAGGGAGGGAGATTCTGCAATAAAGAGACTGCACTTCATGTCCACTAGCTATTAAGTAACCTCTTTTTAGCCCACCCCCCAACCCTGTAACCCACCATCCCTATACCTAACAATACTAGTCAAAACAACTAAACAACATAACTATGAATTTTGGTGATGAAGGTGTTATTTATGTTATGTGATCCCACTGATTTAATCCTTTGATTTTAATGAATATTGATTGTTCCCACAATATATCTCAGATATATTTTATGCATGATGGTAAATAAAGAACTTATTTGCATAGAAGTTGATATTTAGTTATTTTAAGCATTATTTGTTATCCCAAAAAGGTGCATTCCCTCTAGTAGGCTTTTCTCTTGATATTTTTAGACTGGATGGCAAATACTTTGGGACAATGGATTTTTTTTTTACCAGATCCTGACTTAATATTGCTTTTGCAGCTATATAAGGGACATTTTTTTATTAGAATGGTTTTGCAAATGTTGCTCATCTCTTGATAACACTTTGCTGTTTCTTTGTTATTAGAGCACATCAGGATGTGCTTTATTTTCATAAAAAAATGAACAATGAACATTTGAACAATGAATATTTAGTGTGAATTTTTAACAACTTCCTAAGGACAAAGTAGGTAAATAAGTCCAGGAGCACTGACTTCCAGATATGACATTTAAAGTCTACAATTAAAAAACATAAGTGAGTGTTAGGCTCACAGGACAATATGCTTATGGCTGTGTAATCTAGCTATTTGCTCATGTCAATCTGGATTATAGTTGCAGACTTAAACCTCGTCATTTCATTTAATGTATTTTCCTTGCTGAGCCACCGGAACTTTCAACTCATGCTACTAGCCCCTTGGATGTGTATATTGTAAAATATTAACCATGAGAACCCTTTTGTCTGCTACTTGTAACACAGGAGAGCAACTTGGCAATTACAGATCACATATAAAATTTTCCTGTGGCTCTGATGATTCCACTCTGGCCTCTTGGTTTCATCCTTTTCCCACTGCTGGACTCTGTTGTTCCTTGCTGCCCATGCATGTGGGGCTTAGTGCATGCACCAGTAAAATAAAGGAGTCTGTCTGGACCTCTGTGACACAGCACTGCAGGCAGGCACCAGTGTCCCTCAGAAGGTCAAGGACCTGTATAACCATCCCTGTATACCCTATATAAGAGGCCTGTCCCCAGATACATGACTTGCATGCATAATGGCAACTCTTTCACTGTCCATAACCTGGCACCTCATGAGATTAATGCATTGTAATAATTGTTGATGGTCCTAAAGCAACACTGTAAAAACACAAAAATATAGCAAAAATATTATTTTACTTGGGTGCTTCAAACATTAAACCTTAATAGCTCTGATATTCAACTGCATCACTAGATTGTACATAATTATAAACATGACTCTGCCATTAGTTAAATGAAGGCAAGTATATTATAGGAAATACAAAGAAACAAATCTGTGAATGACCTTTTGAATGTTATATTGGAATTACTTCCTGTCACATACTGACAAAACTAAATGAACCTTTTCTGACCCTTGACTCCTAGCATCTTGAAGTTACAGTTGGAGAATATAGCGTGTAGAAGCTGTGCTGTGTTTTGCAATGTTTTTCTTTTTCCCTTAATTTTTTTTATAGGTCTTGGCAATTTCTAAGAGACCTTGTTTTCATTTCTGGTCAGCACCTCAGCAAACTAATCAATGAGGCATGAACTGCTATCTGCAGTGATGGAAATGAAAAATAAACCACAGATAATCCCTCAGTTAAAAGGTTATTCTGTGCGATAAAAGCTATTTTGTTAATTTATTTACTTTCTGGTACAGGGAGATAAAGTGAAGGAACAATTAGAGAATTCAAGTTAAAGGATTTTAAAGGGCAATGACGATTTAATATTTCATGCTTTTTGATTGGCAGCTTTGTTGCACTTGTAAAACGAGTTGTTTAGATAAACTCACATGCCTACAGACAATGATGTAGAGGTAAGTATCCATGAGATGTTATTTAGAAGTCTTTAGTTTAGTGAAATAGATTACAATGCAGCTTCCTGTTGTTTTGATTCAGTAAAGTTATCCCATATTGCTGGTTACTAGCTAATGTAACCGGCAGTAAACTATGGTTACTAGCTGATGCTACTTAACCTGGTTTATGATATAACAATTCTGATTAAGATGTACATAGATTTAGAAACACACACTTCTACATGATATGTAATGTTCTGTATTTATGTGTAGCCATATCTTATTTTTTGGCATATATTTTTGGGAATATTCTTTAACATTTTGGGAACATTTTATGTGGACATTACCATATACTTAATTATAGATTGACGTAAACTGTACCTAAATGAAGAAATATTTAGTCATGTTGGACCGTGAGACTTAATAATGTTAGCCAATTTATGCATGCTGTGTGAGCGTAAGCTGGCATATTTTTGCGAACTGCGCATCAGATCTTAGTGCGCACGTACACAACTTTATATGTCAGGATGTGATAGCGCGAATACGCACTGTGGGTGGGGGAAGGCATTTATATTGTACAGTATGGGCTGGGTTAGGCACTTCCATACACTACGTACGCACAATGATATGCACAGAGAAGTTAAGGTAGGGTTATGGTCGCGGAAGTCAGCTAAATTCCATAAATGAGAGCAGTGCCATGAGTGCACTAGCCACCTACATGCTTATGTTTGCTACTCTGTGCATATAGAAAGCGCTCTTAAGTCTCAATATGGTCCATAGGACCTGATACAAGTAGGACCTGAAGAGTAGGAATTTTCAGTGCTATGAATCTACACCAGAAAGTCTTCTTACAACTCCAAACTTGTCAGGTGCTCCCACTTATTACTTTAAAACAATAAACAGTATACATGTTTCCATGAACACGCATGGAGATCCTCATCTACCCGTGTGCTCACCTCTGTGACATGCATCCATTTTACAGCCTCTAGGTGTAATCAGACTTACTATGCTTGTTAGATTATTTTTATGTGTTCTACTGAAATCCAAACCAGTTTACATGCATAATGAATCAATGTTGATTAAGTCATTGTGGATTAAAAAAAAAATGTAAAAAATCAAACATTGACATACGTAATAGAGTTAATGATACACATGAGCAAATTACCTTAATTAATTCACATCACAATATGTTTTGCCATACTCATATAAAGTCAATTAAGTACATGTACATTCTGCTATAATAATGGTTGCTAGAATAATGACCTTTGCTATACAACACACAATTTAGTGATTGTCATTTCATGGTACTATGAGTTTTTGCATATTATAATTACTTGGACATTGGCTGGACAGAACCTTGACTGAATTTATATTATGTTTTGTGTTTCTATTCATGACATTGTTAAAATCATTTATAGAACCTGAGCGGCCACATTTTTATTGTGTAATACATTGAATATCGCAATTTGTGGCAGCAAATAAATATAAGTGAAATTTGGTAACTAGAGTTCATGTTACTGGTATTTCTTTTCCTTCCCATTGTAGTCACATATTGTAATCAGATTTAGAATACTTTCTAAAGTATCTATTTATTAGAAAACAGGAGGATAGAAAATGACGGAGATTAAAGAGAAAGTATTCTGCAAATCTATCATTTTTTGTTAAATCTATCATTAAAACATTGCTCCTGTAAAGGTTAATGCTCTACATTAAATATTGTGACAGTGTCTAGTGATTTTCTTTACTGCAACAAGCATGATCTTGTGGGAGGCATTCAATTGTCAACTGGTAGTCCCAGTTTGAAGGGATTTTGTTTTGATTATCACAACTTTGCCTTGTGTTGAGTGACACTTGGGAAATATTCCACTTACCATGAATGATGCAAAGAAAAGAGTGAGCATCATATTTAAAACTATACTACTCTCCCTCCCTACCTCCCTCTCTGTCTCCCCCCCTCCTCTCTCTCCCTCACTCACTCTCTATCTCTCCTCTCTCTCTTTCTCTCTCCATGGGCTGGATCCAGACCTTGTTAAGTGCATGAACTTAGTTACACCTGGGCTAAACCATGTTGATTTCAGGGGAGTCATATTTCATCTGCTACAAACAGTATTAAAGTTGAGAGGTGATGTTTCCTATCCCAAGTCTAAATAACAGTGTGATAGTAAAGCTGGTCAGTATCTGCGTGCAGTAAGTAATTCAAAGATATATCCCTGCATACAAAGAATACAATTAACTTGACT
>WWET01000541.1:500051-530038 GCA_011038615.1 Limnodynastes dumerilii | reverse complement strand
CCCTCTTCTGGATGAAGGCACTAAATTCACATGGCCTCGTCCTGTAGGTCCAATTTGATTTCTTGAATGACATGGCCACAAACATAAGCCAGCGTCATTCATAAAAACAGATATTGTTCTCCCATAGTAGTCGTGGACCACTCATAAGAGAAGATTATTATTATGCTGTTTTCACAACTGAAAGAGGGCTTTGATGAGGGCTTTGTGGGCTTGAGCGGTCCTTGGAAAAGCCACACCTTCTGTAGTCAGGACAGTAAATTCATATGCAAAATATGTAGCAAGTGCCAGTTATCTATAATAGAATTACATTTGTATCTGCAGAAGGTTTATATCAGTTTAAAGCTGTTCAAATTATTTCCTTCATAACTGAGTAAATTGTGACACAATACTTTATTTAGTTTTGATTTATTGCTTTTCCATATGCAAAGGACATTTCTTTGTAGTCACCATCAAAGTGTAAAGAAAAGTAATCTAAACATACAATTTACAAAACATATAATCAGTATTACTTATATTAAGTAATTGTACTTTTGTAAACAAACTTCATTGTTTTAATAAGTTCCGTATGTAATTGGCTAACATGGAAACAGGAAGCTTGTATGATGTCAGCAGTCCCTCGTGGCCAATTGTG
Organism: Limnodynastes dumerilii; assembly: GCA_011038615.1. NCBI lineage: Eukaryota > Metazoa > Chordata > Amphibia > Anura > Limnodynastidae > Limnodynastes > Limnodynastes dumerilii. The sequence goes on along the minus strand of WWET01000541.1, from coordinate 529,407 downwards.
TGCAGCAATCAGGTATATTAAAACTGATCTTTTAATAGAGTTGATATAGTTTCAGAAAAAAGTTGATAGCATTTGCAGCCGTCAGTGTGATAGCATCAGGTTCTAGCTTGCAGTGCCAGGTCAACATGTACCATGGCCATTATGGAAGAATGGTTCAGGGAAAGTTCAATTCTATTGTTTTACCATGGTTACAAAACATAAAATGAGAGAAATCCTGCGTTTGTAACATATTGCTGCCTCTGGGCCCTTGAGGTTGTATGTTCTTTATTTTCTTCCTTAAATTGAATGCAGTAATACAAACCTTCTGATTATCTTTAGTGTAAACAAAGGAATATCCTCTGATCACTTCTAAAGTAAAACACAGATGTTTTTGGTTGACTGTTGATGTCATTAAGCTAAATGTTTATCTTTTCTGCATTTGATCCTGTAAGCTTATGGGGGAATCCAATTTATTACTAAGGCATCAGAAGAATTAACTTTATACATGCAGTAATTGTTTTAACTTAAGTGTGTCTGAACATGAATTTCTGTTCTTGGAAAGGAAACAGAGAATTCCTAATAAAATAAATCTGGATAGATTGTGTGTTCTTTTTTTAAAGATGTTAATTGGCAATATAGTATTAAGCTTATTTTCCACAAACAGGACTGAATGGTACACAAGACCGGCATGGATTCATGGATATTGCTGATGACACAAGGACATATCTTTGTAGACCTAAGTTATTGCAGAGGTTTGCAACCTGTGATACCATAGTTTTTTTTTTTTGCAGTACAGTTTATAATCCATAATCCAATTCCAGGGTCAGTGGATACCTAAGAATTTTAAATTGTTGTGCTTTCAAAATTACATCACGGTGTTACAGATTGTATTCAGAGACATTTCATTACGGAGAATGAGCCTGATCCAGAACTACGCCCGTGGGTGTATTTACGTCTGCCGTAAGCGTAACTTCGGCTTAAAGTACGTTCTGCACATGCGCCCAGCAGATGTTTCCTGTCGTAACTCATGGCAGCCATAATTGAAATTAGGTCGCCCGTAAAATTTGCGTAATTACGGCCAAATGGGCGTGCCTACATTACGATACCCGTAAATATGCTACAGTTACGGAATGTAGGCGGGGGGAGGCATTTACATCGTACAGTATGGGCTGGGTTTCGTTGTTACGACCACTGCTAGTTACGTCCTGCCGTAGGTACGCTTGTAAAAGTTAAGATAGGGTTCATTGGAAAAGTAAAGGTAGGGTCAGCAGGCGTAAAGGCAGTGAAATTACGGCCGACCGAGGGGAATGTCCAGTGGAGTGCATAGTATAGTAAATATGAACAGTGCTCGTTCATATTTCTGGATCAGGCCCAGTGTGTATGTTATTCTATTATATTACAATATTCTATGTATTGTGAATCTGCTATACATAATAATGGGGTATTCTTGTACAGTATGTATATTCTTACAATTGTGATCCATGCCGACCCAGCTTGGAAAATGTTGGCTTTTGGTGAAAGAGTGACTGTGTAATGTGTTTTATAACATAGCTTACATTGGTTACTTGAATTTTGCAGAATCAAATACGAAATTCATTTGTTAACCTACAAAGCCATCACTTGAGCCATCTCAGATCTTCAGAGGATATACAGGATATACAGCTCTCCTCTACACTATAGAAATTCTCTTATTTTCAGTTACATGACTGATCCCGGGCTGCATTCAAACTCTGAATGCAGCTTCCTCGCCCCTTAAGACCATCCTCTACCCTCCAAACAATCATGTACTCTCTTAAGACTCACCTTTTCAGACACGCTTACCAAATTCTAAACCTGCTTCTTAACATTTGTCTACCCTGTTTACAACTTTTTTGGAATCCAGTTTTCCTTTCTGTTACATGATAAACATGATAAACACAAGCGGATTCCGTTCTCGACTAATAAAATCAGATGTATGAAATACAGACAGCCAATAGCTCATTTTCATCTGTCTGTACTTAGAATCTGCCCACTTAGAAGTTTTTCATTTTGAAGGGATAAGTATACCAAATAAATGTTTTCTGCAACTTCATTCATTGCTTTTCTGAAACACACCCTGGCACACCTGATGGAACACTTGCTGCAGACTTGCCACACTGAAACGAGGTTAGTGGAGGGAAGTTTTAGGGTTAGGCTGCAGTGAGACGAGTCCTAGGCTTAAAAGAAAAATATAATCGCACAGATCCTATAGTAATAACTAGACATCGGATTATATGCACTATCAAAATGCCAAAATATGCATGCAAATATGCACTAAAAAAGGGCGAAATAAGCACAAAATATGCACACTCAAAATACTATTTATTATTAGAATTAACGTTTATTTTCACAATATATTTATATATATATATATATATATATATATATATATATATATATTAATCAGTTGTAAATAATTTTTATGTGAAATAATGGTTCTTTGCATTTTTCTTATTTAAATCTTTAGATACAAGACTGAATCCAAAATAAGGAATAGATTATGTATGTTAGCCTCGGCATCGGAGGCTAACATACATAATATTGCAACCCTATATACCTCGCCTGTGAACACCCCCTGTACTCCCCTTGCATGTTTGATCCTTCTGCATCCATTAAATATTTCTACGTTGCAGACGACAATCAAATAAATAAATTGTTATAACAAAAAAAAAAGGGTTTAAACTGTGGAAGGTGGAAGAATCAGATAGTGGTAATGTGTATGGGGTGAACGAGTTAGGCGGCAAGTCTTCGGATGTAAGGAGAAGCCATAGCTCCTTTATCTAGCACATGTGCAATGCGATCGATCGCTGGTCCACACAGGCTGAAAATCAAAACCACTCTGCACATGCTTGGAGGATATTTTATCTTGTTATTCCTACATATCTGTGATTTTGTATATGAAAAGAATGCTGCGGCCCGCCACCGTTCCCGCGTAATACAACACGCCTAACACATTTAACTACTGAAATAAGCACTGTCAATGAAAAAGTACTAAAATATGCAATAACGCTATAAAAATAGCGTTTTATGCATTTGCATATGCAAACATGCAAATGCATATAATCCTATGTCTAGTAATAACAGTGTAAACTTATTATAACATGGTAGTATGTACACAAATTTGAAGGTACAATTGTAGGGGCCAGATTTACTAAGCTGTGGGAAATGAAAAAGTGGAGATGTTGCCCATAGCAACCAATCAGATTCTAGCACTCACTTTCAAGTTACATACTAGAAAATGTCAGCTACAATCTGATTGGTTGCTATGGGTAACATCTCCACTTTTCCTTTCCCGCAGCTTTGTAAATCTGTCCCTAGGAGTCTAAAGAGAGAGAGACTCCAAAATACTACCTACGTATATGTATATAGTTGAAAGAATTTATGCACAAACCTGGGATTAGGCATTTAGATTTACTAAGCTGCGGGAAAGGAAAAGTGGAGATGTTGCCCATAGCAACCAAACAGATTCTAGATCTCAGCTTCCTATCAGATACTAGAAAAGTCAGCTAGAATCTGATTGGCTGCTATCGGCAACATCTCCACTTTTCCTTTCCTGCAACTTAGTAAATCTGGCCCCAAGTTGTGTGCTGACTAGGTAAGATCCAGCACAGGTCACCCTCGGAAAGCTTGTGCAGTTTGGGTCTCACTGTGTAGGCACACGTTGGCTGGTATGTTCCAAAAGCTTTCTTTCACAGTTTTAAGGATATCAACTGTGATATCAAATTTTCCACAGCATGTTTTGATGGTAAATATAAGCTAGACTAGTTATTAAGGGCCAAGTCCTGACCTACAGCTGCCTTATGGCCTCCTGAGGTCAGTATAGCCAGCATCATAGCGGGGAGTGTACGCCCTGTGCACTCCCCACTGTCGGTAGTAAATCTGGACACTTACGTGTCCAGATTCCTTCCCTAACTTTTACGTTCAGGTATTCGGCCTTACGGCTGCATAACTGATCGTAACAGGGCTTCCCCCGCCCTGTCCCCTAATTAGCATGTCTATCTCCGCCTTTACGGCAGAGATACTACATGCGTAATGGGGAGGAAAGCCCACTTTTCGTAAGAGCCACCGTACATAACGTAAGTCGGCCTTTATGGCGGCGTAAGAAGGTTGTGCGCATGCGCTCAACCTTCAATATAGAGGAATTACATACGAGCTGTATGTAATTCCCCTGTCGGCCATTCCTTAGGATCCGGCCCTAAGTCTCCAATAAAGTTTAGTCCATTTTGGAATCCAAAGAATGAAAAAAAGCAATGAATCCAAAGTTAGTCCATGTATATTGCCAAAAGGCGACACGTTTCGTTCCTTTAGAACTTTCTCAAGCCTAGTGAGTTTTTAGTTGTCTGAAGAGTTTAAATACTGCTTTAATTAGTTACAGGTGTAACAAACCCCTCTAGTTTAAAGGAGTCTGTTACTTAGTATATGTTACAATTGTAACATGCCCAGCGTCAAGGCATCTCCTGTAGACGAGTCCCTATCTATTTGCTACATGTGTACTTAGGATGTCTATAGTGAGACACTCCTTTTGAAATTGTGCAATGACCATCTCCTGTGTGTAGTTACAGCAGTGATGAATGCCACAAATTATACTATCAAGTCCTGCTCAAAATGTCTGTGCTATTAATCACATCATTGTTAGTCAATAGGGGTGCTATTTAATGCTAATTTTTGTCTTAAGTCCCACCCCCTACCGATCATTGCTATGATCCATAGTGTTGCTAAGGGTGGGGGCATGGCTTAATGACACATATTGTGTCCTCAAGCCCCTGCATACTGTCAGCTCCTTTTCCCCTTCAGGATCTCCTGGAGGAAAGACATAAAATGTTGGCAGAGATCGCCAGCATGGCACATCTTGGTAAGATTAACATGACAGAAGACCATGTTTACTATGTGTGGAAGACAGTTTCATATTTTATTTGCTTCCATCACCAGCAGAAGCACACTGCTTGCTGAAGCTGCTTGTATTTAGTAAAGAGATCAGTCTCATGCCATTCCTCCAAAGTAAGAAACACTCTGTCTCGTGAGGCGTGGTTGTAGAAGCAGCAGTGTAAATGCTTTACCACGTTTCTGGGCCCCTAACTTTTAAAAGAAGTCTAATGTGGTTGAGGAGGAAGCAGAGAATGCTGTCACTAGCTTGTCTTCAACTCAGCAACTACACACTGTTGGAATTGTGAAATCATGGAATGAGTACTGTGGTTGTTTGTAACTATTTTTAGTGGATTGTTTCTTTTCTTTTTGTAGTTAGCCCTTTTTCTTGGAAAATAAATCTTCAGGTATACTTTCTTCTTTGGAAACAAAGGCCTCTCTGATCAAATGTCTAACTATGGTGATGTTTACATGTTCTGCTCAACAAGCAACTGTGAACAGTGGCCAATCTGACACATATGCTTGGATGCCCCACATCATTGAAGACACTCCCACCCACAGTTAAAGGGGTTAGCACACTCCAAAGTATCTTTGATGCACTGCTAGAAGTAAACACTACAACCACTGGCGTGACCACAGCGTGTCTGCACAGTAATGAGCCATGTGACCAGAGACCCTGATAGGTGCTTTACAGAGGAGGTTCCACTTCAATTTCTGTTTAACAAGCTGCAACTAAGTGTGTTTCTCAGCTGTACTGTCATTGTGCCTGCTGCATAGATAATTGTGTGTTGTGTCTTTAGTAAGACAGAATAATAATCACTAAGGACCGGATCTAGAGTTAGGCAAGTTAGTCCACTTATGCGCGCAAGGTGTGTAAGTGGCCTGATTGGACTGGAGGGCACATGCTCCTTCAGATGTTATGCTATTGTTACGTATGATGTCATTTCTGAAGAAATGGGCTGTGCTTCCCCTCCACCCGCTAAAGTGGGCGGGGAAAGCATGGTAATTGTACAGTGTGGGAGGACCGCTGATCTGCACGCTTTTGTTAAGGCAGGCTTATGGCAGCATAAGATCCCATAAAACCCACTTGAGAGAGGGGAGTGACAGGGGGAGTGAAACCCCCCTTGTCACTCCCCTCTCTCTGTTGAAAGAACAGACCCCTGCACGTATGTGGAGCGGTCATAAGATACAGTTTATTCTGTAAGCAATATATGTATGTTTTTCTTAAATAAACCGTTTTTTAACTATAAGTTCATTTGTACAAAAAACATGTCAAATGTCATCTAACACATACATACATACATACACACAGACTAGGGCTAATTTTGTATGCAGCCAATTAACCTACCAGCATATTTTTTTGGCATGTGGGATGAAACCAGAGCATTTGGAGGAAACCCACGTAGACATGGGGAGAACATACAAACTTCACACAGATAAGGCCTAACCCGGGAATCAAACTCATGACCTCAGTGCTGTGAGACACAGGCGCTACTAACTGAGCCATCATGTTGCCCACATAGCTACTTTTTCTATTGAATATGGCCTATGTTACCTAGCATTTGCAATAAAAACATGCAATAATGTTCTCATTCTCAAGGGGGAAAGGGTTAAACCATAGCTTGACTAATCTTTAAATGACAAAAAATAAAGAAATTGTAAGACCTTTTCACACGTTAGATATGTATTGTCATTTATCATCTAGATATCAGGCTAGCAGTGCGAAGTAATAAAACATATCATCGAAAAATGTGCTATAGGTCTGAATCACTCTTTCATTCCACCTCCCAGCTAACTGTAGTATTAAATCAAACAAGCAGAACATTTCCTAAGGCAGCCATTGCCTTTTAATTTCCTGAAGAACCTTAAAATATCATTCATTACAAGTACTACACATATTTGGTTTTTAAAAGTCTCATAAATCAATAGCAGGCTGACTGTAATAATTATTACAAGTTAGTGCATAATTTTCATGCTGAAGGCTGCATGCAGAACTTTAGCATATGCAAACGAGGCAATTCAAACTGTGTATAGATATTAATATGAAGAAGCAGGTAACGAGGTACATGCTATGAATTATGCATCAAGAGCGGCTGATCTTCAATGAGGAAAATGAATTCAGCATGTAATCTAATTAGTGATGGAAGTCTATTACATCTAACTGCAGAAGCAACCGTCCTTGAAACAAATTTATTTACAGTCCATGTTACCACTTGAAACAACTTCCAAATGATGTTTTAGGCAGCCATTTATTTATTTATTTATTTATTTAAAAACCAATTTCTTTGCTTCCAGCTCCAGACCGGGAAGGCCCCCTAAAAGAACTCAGAGTGTGACCTCACCAGAGAACTCCCATATTATGCCTCACAGTGTGCCTGGCCTAATGTCTCCTGGGATGATGCCACCCACAGGTACAGTAACACTATTATTGAAATAGAAGTGACAAGAGCATTTCTAATGGTATAATGTTCATGTTTTTATTTCATGAAGATAACTTCATTTATAAAATGTGCATTAGTCACAGTATAATGCAAAGATCATTTATAAATGTTCAGCACCAGGCTCTAAATTGTGGTTTTTTTTCTAATTGCAGACGTTTGAGGATTGTGCTATTCTTTGATAACTGTAGGATGTGTCTGCTTTATACACACATGGGCCCCGATCCTGGGCTACCTCCGACAGGGGAATTACGCATGGAGATTGCATAATTCCCCAGTCAAGCAGGATGTGCGCATGCACATAACCTTCTTACACTGGAGTAGTGCCCGGCGTACGTAATGTTATGTAAAAGAGGCTGCCCCCCTTTCACGTTTGCCGTATCTCCGCCATATAGGCGGAGATAGGCATTTACATTAGGGCTTGGGCCGTAAGGCCACAGACCAAGCATAAATGTTAAGGTTGGAATCTGGACACATAAGTGTCCAGATTTTACTACCTTTAGCGGTGCGTGCACTCCCCGCTACGATACCGGCCGTAATGACCTCGGGCGCCCGTAGGTCTGGATCCGGCCCATGATATATAGGCTTACAGGATGGTATCGGTGGGGGGACAGACACGCCATTATGCATTCCCTGAACTCACAGTACACTGTGGATGGAAAGCAGCAGACAAGACAGGAAAGTAGGACGCATTTCATAAGTAATATTGCAAAAAGCAATCTTACAATAACCAGCGCTAAATATATAGTATCTATAGAAAAATCAAGAATGTAAACCAAACAGGATGAACTGAATAAATGGTAGAAACGATGGGTTGTATGAATAAACACTTTTAATATTTTATAGCACACATATAAAAAACAAATTGAAAATAAAATCTAAATATTTTAATGATTTTTTTTTTAAACTGTAGTATTGCACAGATACCCTCTATAAAGTAGTACTAAACGATGACTACTATGAATAGAAGAATGGATAATATATCAATCTATAAGAAATTACTTGCTGGATATCAAGATTGTAAAGACCATAAATAGCAAATGTCTTTAGTGGAGTTGATATGCTCAATATAATATATATAGAAAGTCACAGTCAGGAATAAAGTATGTTACCACACTGTAAGTGGAGCTCAATGAGGAGCCCTATGCCGAGTCCCAAAGCCGGAGAAGATGATCACTAGCCGGGGCCACCCTCCACGGGTGACCACAGTGAATGTAAACACTCGTCCCAGCTCAGAAATCAATCAAAGTGATCTCTTGACACGCCTTCCGTGTGGATCCTTTTAGTATGGTAAATGAATATCCTTCTAGTTTGAAAAAATTGAGAGTCCACTCCACATGTAAAGTCCCAGTATAGAGATAAATTGTAGATGTAATGTTGTCTTGTTAGAAAAGATCAAATATCACAGCAAGGATGATTCTGGCAACACGTTTTGTTCTGATTAAGAACTTTGTCAAGCCACAAAGAAAAGTGCAATTATCTCTATACGGGAACTTTACATGTTGAGTGGAGTGAAGACACTTTCAATTAAGTAAATCACTCTGTAACCAAAACAGTGCTAAATTACCCTCAGTTAAAATTCTTCAAAACAAAAAAAAAATAAAAAACCCGGAAAAAAATGTAAATCAGTAAAAGACCCTAAAGTTTATTTGTCATCTTACCTGTTGGCAGAATTTAAGGTGGATGAAGTGCTATATTCAAGCATCAGGAAATTATCTGGATATCTGGATTTAAAAGAATATGTACTATTCTAAATTATATTCTGAAACTAATGGTAAAAGGTTTAGGATATCTATTCGTTCCCCCTATAACCCACAACATTTAATCTGAGGCTCAGTCTCTGGCCCGGCAACAGAAATCTCAGGGCCCTATTGGTTCCCCCATAACCCTTTTATAGGCAAAATAAAATAATAAAATAATGAGACACGATACAGATTTTATATGGTTTATTAAAATCTTGGAGTGCTGACGTTGCTGTAATATGTATATATGATGTATATCTAAATGGGAAATCGGGGGGGAACACCTTTAAACAGTGTAATTAAAAAGTGAGGAGCAGTGCTAACAAAATATATGGTTTGTGACAAGGCTCGAAGTGAGTGGGCATTCGGGGGTATGTCATACCATCACTTCTCCCACTGATTACATTGAAAAGCTGTAAATCTCCATTCACTTCTAATATTTCTTTATTTTCATACCACCACTTCGAAAAGTCCATACCGCCACTTCTAAATTTCCACTTCGACCACTGGTTTGTGAGGTGTATATGGGATGGACTTTGGCCATCACAGATGCGCATCACAGATGATACGCTACGTAACGTAACTCTGAACGTATGGTCCATTTACATATTATTTGCGTAAATTCGTACGTGAGGGCGGCCAATTTTACATGAGACAAAAGTACATCAAAATTACGCAATGTAGGCGGGGGTTTGCATTTAAAGTGTACAGTATGGGCGTGCTTAGCTGCGTAAGTCCGTGTTGCCCATCCGTACGTGTGCGGACGATAGCGATTACGTGGCCAAAAGTTAAGGTAGGGTTTGAAAAGCTGAAATCGGTCAAAGTACCTAGTATGTATGCACGCGTAAATACGCTACGCTAGTAAGCGGATTGCAAGTGGAGTTCTGGATCTACCCCCTTGTGTGGACTTAAGAAACACAAACATAATTAAAGAACAGAAAAAGAGGGAATCACAAGAATATAATTATTTTGTAGTATTTTTCTCTAAAAAATGAAACAATAAATAAATAAATAGAAGTAATAGTACTAAGCATACACCACAAAGATTACTTTCTGATGAATGAATAGTAAGCTCGCTGCAATTTCTTATTGCGATGAGTTAACTATATTTTATATTTCTTACTTTTTATGTTTTTGGGAGAAAAATACACATTATGGGGCAGATCCTGAACTACGCATTTCCGCGAATTTACGTGTGGCAGACACGTAAATTCGCAGATTTGAACGAACTGCGCATGCGCACCACAGAAAATACGCACATTCACGTAGCGTATTTTCAAACGTAAGGAGATTTCACGTATTGCTAACGTAAATACTTACGTGTGGGCGTGCCAAATTTACGTTAGTCAACAATACGTGTGTTTTACGTGAAGTAGGCGGGGGGGAGTATTTAAAGTGTACAGTATGGGCGTGCTAAGCTGCGTACGTTCGCGTAGTCTGTACGCCCGTTAGCGGACGTATTCTGTTACGATAGGAAAAGTTAAGGTAGGGTTTAGGTCGCGTAATTTGTGAAAATACGCCCGTGCAAGGGGTGTGCCGAGGGGAGTGTATTGACCTTACGTGTACGAACATACGCTCCGCTAAAATACGTACGCACACACGTAGTTCAGGATCTACCCCTATGTTCTTTTAATATCCTCTTTTTGTGTCCTTTCATAGTGTTTGTGTTTTGTAAGTCCACACACAGTCCATCCCTTATATGCCTCACAAACCGCATATTTTGGTAGAAGTGCTCCTCACCTTTTAATTGCATTGTTTTAAAGTGCTCCATTCCCATTTCCCATTCTATCTCCTAAATCAGTGACACCACACCAACAGGCTCAGCACTAACACTAGGTAAGATCAGGCAGTTGAGGTGAGTGGCATGGTGGACCCTAGGTCTGTTGGCTGTCACATGCTCACATCTGATCAACTAAGCACTACAAAGTAAAGGTTCTGCAGGGGCATCAGCAGAGAGATTGTGTCTTTAATGACAGTTGATCGGCTAAGTGACTAAAAAAATAGAAAATGTAACCAGCAGCGGCTTTGCTGACACCACTGCACAGAAAGGGGTGGCAACTCCACAGTTATCGCCATCAGTGAAATGGTCAAATGGCATGATGTTATATATATATATATATATATATATATATGCAAATATGCAAGGGAGAAAATGCACACAGGTGACTTTTTTGTAATCCAAAATAGAGAATTTATTCCATAGTTAATACATCAACAACACCGACGTTTCAATCACAAGCAGCGATTTTCATCAGGGTGCGTATCACAGCAAATATCAAAAGAAGCCAACACCCACCAATGCAGCTATAAATAGTGACACAATTAGTGCTAATTGCAGCCCACAAGTGTGGAGCAGCTTGTCAGACCGGGCCCCACCCACAATGTACTTCCTGTAACGTTGTCAAGGAGACAGGGGCGGTGCCAAAACTATAAAACACTGTGCTCACCATAGCAACTGTCAACACAGCGGCAAATTAAAAACAAAGCAATAGTCAGGCTTAACAAACAGGGGAGAGGAACACAGTGAGGAAAGGGAGACAGAGAATATATGATCACAGCACAAACAGGTAATGGAAGCTAGAGCGGCATACATGGTGGCCGTGACCGCGTCAGTGAAACGGACCGAACACAGACCGAGCAGCTGGATGCATCGTTACTGACAGAGTGGGGCAAGGAACTGAAAACACAGATCGGGACATAACATACAGGGAAGCATAATCTAGCCAGTAGCTGACCTTATGCTAGAAAGTCAATAATGGCCACAGTGGGATAGGTAGCCGGGAAAGAGCACACAGCAACAGACCAGCAGATACCAGAGAGCATGCAGATATATTAAAGCCGCCAGCCACTTACAAGGCTTCTCTATTTTGGGGGTCCTAACTCTAAAACTGTTAGCGTTGCAACTTTGGGTCATATATCATGTATTTTTTAATTGAGAGGTCCCCAGGTCTCCAAAACAGCCACCCTGAAACAGCACCCCCTGGCAGCTGCTATCCCAGACAAGCTTTAAAACAAACACACACAAATGGAGGTTGCTCCATTAGACCCCATCCAAATATTTCAAAAAATAAAACACACTGCCTTTTCTAAACCCCATAACCCTCTTCCCTCATTGCTTAGTAAATGAAAAATTCTAATAGGGATAAAACACACGTCTTACTTTTTTGTTCAGTCTTTGGCCGTTAGAGAATCTATGGGAGTAGCATAAGGTCTCTTCAGCCCAGATCACATGACACACTATGAGAGGTTTCTTTCACAGAGTGGAGATGAGTCATCACTGGCTGCAGAGTCTCACTCAATCTATGCTGACTTTTTGTCTGCAGAAATGGGTGAAGAAATGCATCAATGGGGCCCCTCCAGTACAGCTGTGTCTAGAGCATGGAAGAAATGTATTTATTTTTTTAAAATCAGGTAGATTTTTATTAAGCATTTTTCAAAACAAAACAAATAATAACAAACAACCAAACACACATACTTGAATTTACAGCTAAATCTCCCAGCACCCCGCACCACCCTCAGGAGATACACATGTATAGGACCAGGACAAAGAGACAACAGGGAAGGAGGGACTACCCCACAAGACAATCCATGACAGAGCCAGGAAGAAATTTATTAACAGGTTTTTGTATAGTGCTATCAGCTTAAGTAGCACTTTACAGAGAATATTTCACATTCACATTAGTCCCTGCCTTATTGGAGCTACATACCTAACATATACACACACACATTAGGGTTAATTTATGTTTTAGAGTGTGGAAGAAAACTCGGAGCAGCCAGAGAAAACCCACGCAGACACAGGGAGAACATACAGACCCAACACAGATAAGGCCTAGTCCGGGAATCAAACTCATGACCTCAGCGCTGTGAGCCACCATGCTGCCCAATTAATTAATGCATTTGAAACCCTGCTATCATGCTTGTTTTTGGGGTCAGTGAGTCACATTTTCTTTGTTCTTTTAATTGTCTTCCAGGTGAATCTGTCAGAGGTTCTACCATTTACTTATTTATTTATTTATTTAACAACTAGATTAGCATTATGTTTTATTTGGATTTGTGAACCTACAATATGTAAGAGTAATATATTTTTTAACTATATACTATGATCTACAAAGTAGGTAGAAAATAATCTTATATTAAAACAATAGAATTGTAGCATTGAGTGAGGAAATATGGACACAAAAAGTTAATTATTATCAAACATTTTTTATAGTAACCTTTTTAACAAGCAGTTGTAGTAGTAGCAATAAAATTATAATTATTATTATTAATAATAATAATAATAATAATAATAATAATAATATTAGACTGGACCCAGACCTCCACCTTTCATGTAGTCTGAGCTATAAATGCAGTGGTGGTGGAGTTCCAATGGAGTCCTGTGCGTTCAGGCAAGGCCACTTCCCCCAACAGGACCCTACAGTGAGGCAATCAGGATTGCATGTAAGGGCTTACTATACAAACTGCGTACCTTTCCCGTCCCACCAAGCGTACCTCATGTGCACTTACCGTCCCAACCTGCCCAGCCGTCGACAGACATTCCATTACGGATTGCAGGATCAGGTGGATCGCACTTCCATCCAGTGAAAAAAGCCTCTTTTGCGGAAGTCTGGATCTGATTAATTAATATTAACAATTCTAACCAAATGTGTGACTTGTTTTATAAGATAGTCACTATTTGTTATAAAGAAACTGTGGTTTATAGTTTTCTTGTGATTTCGTAAGGCATGCCAGCATTTAATTAACTATATAAAGAGCTTACAATAGCTTATGCTCATATTACTGCTGTGTGGATTGTATTACATAGCGATTTTGTTTTTAGCTCTCTCCTCTGATGAGAAAGACATTTGCTATTGTTTACTCCAGATGCCGAAAATAACTTCATTGTGGTCAAATTGCTTTGTCTCTAACAAAATTACATTGTAACTAATGACAAGTCCATATTTCACTGCATGACTTAGATAAGTGCAGGCATTCCTTTCAAGAATACATTCTAAAAATATGTCACGCTGGATGTAAAGGCTCATTGGAGAGCCACGCGACTGCTTCCTTCCTGGTAGCTAATCAATAAGAAACACGGTTCTGCTACTGAAACAGAAGATATTAATAAACTCCCACATGATTATTTAGCCCCAGCAAAACACAGTGAACATGGAAGAAGGACACTGGACAACATTTTTGCTTTAAACATGAATAAATAGATCATTTGCAGGAGATCAGAACAAGGACAATAGGTGATATAGGATCGTATTCGTATTCGTATTTTTAGGTACGTTTTAACTGCGCATGCGTAGTAACTTTATTTCCATACATTACGTAGATTATATGCACATAAGTGCCTAATGGGCGGACATGTGAATCGCACTTGGTGAAATACGTACGGATAGGCAGGAAAATTTACATGAAAGGGAGTGGAGGGAGGCATTTAAAGGAACGCATGAGGGTGTGGTTATTAAGAATCGCACGCACGGCATACATATACGTACGTAAGTACACACATAAAAAACAGAGTGGTCTATGGATTTATAAGTCTCCGACAGCTCGGCCGTGAGAGGGGAGTGTCGGGGGTGTTGGCTTGCGACGTGCGTGCGTATAATTGCGTACTTTAAAAAAACGGATCTCTGAATCCAGTCCGTAGTTTCTCCTTAGGGTTTTTTTAAAGGATCCAATAAAAAAAAATCCCTTGGTGAAATATTCAGAATTTCTAATATTCCAAATGCAACTGATATCTGAATACTTGACATATTTCAAATTTAGTTCAATAAACGTCTAGTTGTGGGTTCAATGCTTTAGTTTTGGTAAAGTCTCTGAATCTGCTCTCATATGTGCGTCAGTCCTATTTAACTTGTGTTCTAGTTCCTCTACATGGTTCTGATTGTTAATAAAACTCATCTATTTTTACCCTGCTGGTGGACTTTTTACCTTTGTCCTATATACTGGCAATGTTTCGGCTTATTAGAAACAGATAATATGTCAGCTGTATACACTTAAAGAGAGCTGTCACACGCAAAATAATGAGATTCTCTGTATGCAATTTAGTTTTAAGGCAACTTGGGCAACGTACAATATACTGTGTGTGTGTTTACTCAATTTATTCTTGGTTCTCAGTTGGAAAATAGGAAATTGTGTCAGTTTAGGCATTTCATTATAACCTGGGCTGCTTTATCCTAAATGTGTTTCAGAATGAGAATAGAAAATGTTCTGCATGTGCTAACTTTTAACTGTGAAATGCAGCAGAATTAGGGTCTATATCTAGAATACCTTTGTGACATTTGACAGTTGGTCACCTGGTTTTATAAGTGCATTAACCTCTTCAGGGACAAATTTTTATTATTAATATTTGTGTTTTGTCCCAATCGAATACACAGAAATGATAAATGCATAGGACCTGATCCAGACTTACGGTTCTTTTACGTATGCAAGCCTACACGAGTTATGCGCTACAAAGTATAATGCACCCCCCTCGCAAGCACGTAATTTAGCTGACTTAAGTGCGCAGAACCCTACCTTAATTTTTCCTTGCGTATCTCTGGTCGTACATATCGCCTTATCATACAAGTGCTCAACCCAGCCCATACTGTACAATTTAAATACCTCTAACCAGCCGCAATGTGTATTTTCAGCTTGCATAGTGATGTCCTTTTCGTATGGGGTTAAGTACAAATTACATGTGATTAGAGTTACGATGCGTGACATCTGCCATGTGCATGCGCAGTTCATTCCCACAGCCAGATTTACGCATGCCGCATGCGTAAACTAGCTGTCGTTCTAAACATAAGTGCCAGAATCCCTGAATAGGTTAAATATCCACAACATTGTGAAATACTGGATATACAGAATGATAACCATTTCTGCAAAAATATTATTTTACTTGTTTTACAAAAAAATGATAATGGGTGGAGTTTGCACCTATTTTAGGAAAGTTTAAGGAAAAAAGAAACATTATGTCATGTTTAAGGGGAATTTATCATTATGACAAGTTCAAATTTGTAGACCTAATTTGACATTTGTCAGAAATAAAGTGCACATAAACAGTCAGCTAGAAAGTGTTAGAAGAACTCTGTAGGCGTTTACACCATTTTCCGAGGTTCTGTCAAAGATCCAAAAGGACCGACACCATAATGACATGGAACACATTCATATGTGCATTGTTAAAACACACAAGACAAGGAGGTATATGCATAGTCTTTAGATCAGCCCTTTTTTTTGGCTGCTAGAACAAAATACAAATTATGGTTAGTAGATTATGGTTCATAAAGAGGAGCTAGCTACCATTAGTTGTGTTTTGCTTTAATATAGGCATATTTTATAACCCATGATGTGAAATGTTCAGAAAGTGCACGCAGAAACACTGACATGGATTACAGAAGTGCAATTCTTGCCTTTGGCTATGCATGTCTTAAAAGCTTGGTAAAATGAAATCAAGCACTTTCGAAACAATTTCAATTCACTATATTGGAGCTTCATTACTAATTGCATTGTTTCCTTCACTGAAGCGTCACAAAGATTTCAGCTTTTGCTTTTTAGGAAACGATAATGTATGACAGTGGCTAAACTTAAGACAACATCACTGCCCAATGGACATGCAGTAAAGGTGTGTCAATTTTGAAAATGCTCATTGATGGATTGGATGCACAATTTGATAAAGGGAAAATGATTGGGTATATAGAAATCAGTGTAATAACTAAGTGCAGAAACCTTGACAATAACCGTGTGCAGGACAAGGCAGAACAAGCTTGAAACAGCTGCAGGTACTATTGTAACATTAATAGGCAGGCAATACAAGATACAAGCGGAAGCAGTTGCCGGCAATAAAAGGTGCTTTTAGAAATAGAGGCAGCTGAAAGCTTATTTTTGTCTGTCTCTATTTCTAAGAGGAAGCCGTTTGCGGTTTTTTATGTATTACGATCAACATATTTACTTGCTTATTTTTCGGAAGCCACCCGCCAGCACCCACCGCAGACCCCACCGGTGATGTGAGTAACCTCTCCAAGGACTTTTAGAGTTAGCTCTGGGGAAGAAAGGGTTAGGGTCATAAAAAGAGAGAGTTAGATTTAGATTCATGGAAGCTTAGGGTTACGGTCAACCTGTGAGTAGCGGAGTGTTAAAATTAAGTTGTGGGCAGGAGAGTCTAAGGGTCAGACTGCGGGAAGGAAATTCTTGGGGTTAGGCTTTAGGGAGGGGAGTCTTAGGGTCAGGCTGCGGGGAGGGGAGTCTTAGGGTTAGGCTTTAGAGAGGGGAGTCTTAGGGTCAGGCTACGGGAAGGAGAGTCTTAGGGTTAGTCTTTAGGGAGGGGAGTCTTAGGGTCAGGCTGCGGGGTGGGGAGTCTTAGGGTCAGGCTGCAGGGAGGGGAGTCTTAGGGTCAGGATGCCAGGAGGGGATTCTTGGGTTGGGAATAGATTTATATTCACCTTTCGGCGCAGCGTCTTCAGTCTGCCAGGGATCGACTGCTTTGCCTCTTGGAATATAGTACTATTGCTTTGGTGCAATGTAAATATAACATTGTTAAATCTAAAACCTTTTGATGCCTTGTGATCACTGCCTATCAATTGAGCCATGACCCTCTTTAACATTAAACAGGTGATTCGATTAACTATAACTCAAGCATAAAATGCCCTGCATGAGGCAATGCACTGAATCAAGGAAATTCTAAAATGGCAACATTCGCTTTGTGCTTTGGGCAGTGTAAGCTGCCAACACTTATACATCAAAACTTCACTCACTGTGCGATTGATTTTATTTTATTTTGTTTGTTTTAATCCCCTGCAGCGTGCCAGGCTAGTCTTGTAAATTCAGTCTGTATTATTTGATGTTAGTATTTTATTTATTTATTTTTATTTAATATTATGTATGTTCTACAGCCTTTTGTAAAGACGTGCACAAAATCCGAAAACACGGAAAGCAGACTAAAACTGAAAAAACACCAAAGCCAATATGTATTTTTGTGAGTTAAAGAATACATCTAGTTTTATAATGCTTACAGTAAGTTATAGTAGCTGCTGGTATGTATGACAATAGAATATTGTGACTGTTGAACTCCACACCTAAAATGGATAATGTGGGAAATAGTATGTTTTACCAAGTTTTTTGGGACCCAACATGGGAGAGACATAGTGTTAATCCATGAAGTTACAATTTGTTACCTAGAAATGGTGAGGCGCTGTTTGCTGGCCTTAAGTTATGAACTGACCCAGCAACTGACTTTGACAAAGTAGTCTTAGGCTTCCACTTGTCGAGTCTAGAGTCCCATGCTATTAGGGTGCATTCCAGATTTCCAGAAACCCTTCTCCCTCTCATCTCTCTCTCTGTCTGTCTGTCTGTCTATCTTTCTCTCTCTCTCTGTCTGTCTATCTATCTATCTATCTATCTATCTATCTATCTATCTATCTATCTATCTATCTATCTAGACAGTGTCAGACTCGAAACTCTTCCAGGACCAGATTTTGAATTCAGTGTGGCTCTGGAATAAAGTCCTTCAGAGGCCACATGTGGGTGGGATCAACTTCAGGTTGAACTAACAAACATGTAAGCAGGGTTAGCACAGAATATGGAACCTAAATGTGGGTGTGGTTATGTATAGCCAATTATGTAAAAAAATTACATTTTGATAAAGCATCTACTGACTACTAGTTCACATTACAATTGACCTCTATACAATGCAGGTAGCATTCTAGTGACCACAACCTATATAGAGAGGATCCTAGTGACCACCATCAAATGCAGAGATCATCTTATTGGCCTATAAATACAATACAGAGAGCACCCTAGTGAATTCCTTTCAATGCAGATAACATTAATCTTAGTGGCCACCAACATTCTAGCTCTCTTCCAAAAAAAAAAAAGAGGGACTCCTGGGTGGCCTCAATAGCCATTGGCCTACTAGAAAATTCTGTTTAAGTTCTGTGGCCAATCCGCCCCTGTTTTCTTCTGTTCTTAGTTTTAGTACTAAGTAGAGCTACCACTGAAGACCCAGAATAAGGTCTGCCCTAGCACTACTACTACTAATACTATTACTACTACTAGTACTACTACTAATACTATTACTGTTACTACTACTAATACTATTATTACTACTACTACTACTACTACTACTAATAATAATAATAATAATACTATTACTACTGCTACTACTACTACTACTACTAATAATAATAATAATAATAATATTACTACTACTACTACTACTACTAATAATAATAATAATAATAATAATAATAATGGACTTAAGAAGGAGCTTTAAAATAAGAGAAGAAAGTTACACCTGGGCTAAACTCTGTTGATTTCAGGTGGAGTCAAGTTAACTGTATACTTTATATGCAGGGATATAGCTTTGAATTGCTCACTGCACACAGATACTGACCAGCTTTACTATCACACTGTTATTTAGACTTGGGATAGGAAACATCCCCTCTCAACTCTAATACTGTCTGTAACAGATGAAATATGACTCCCCTGCAATCACCATGGTTTAGCCCAGGAGTAACTAATGTCAAGCACTTACTTAAGTCTGGATCCAGCCCAATGTTACTTATGCTGGTTAAAATCTCTCTAACCCCTTGGTCATGTTCATTAAATGACATGTAAATCTAATGTAACAATTTGGAACTTGCTTGTATTACTTTTTAGCAATATTTTGCCTTGCTTCTAATGAATGTGAATAAAGTGTGTTTTAATGAGTTATTCAGGGCATCTTATAATTCATTATGCTATTGCAATTAATGACTGTGCTCTTTAAACTCCATTATTTTCTTTTTCTTGATGTTTATGAATCCTTAGGGGGTATTATTGGTAGCACTTCTAGCTGCACATGTGAGAGATTAATATATAAGTCAGTGCAGTCCATCTCATGTATATTAGCCAGGCCCTCTTTTAGACCGCATATACGCAATCTACGTATCGAAACGATACGCAGATTACGTACAATAGCTACTGCGCATGCGCAGTTGCTACTGTTCAGTGAATTACGGCCGTCCATGGAAGACGGCCGTAGTTCTGGATACGGCCGTATGATCCTGAATTTAAACTCAGATATCTCCATTGTTCTGTCTATCCTCAGCTCACAAATGTGATCCAATGATATTTACCTAATGCCATTGATTAAATAGCATTCTGGCCATAAAAGCAGACAGTTATGTTGAAAATATAGGTGCTTTATAAAATTTACGCTTCATTTTGTGTTCATAAGAGAATTCATATGATAGGTAAATGCTTTTGCTATAGAAAATATGAAAATATCTCTTACTATATACTCCAAATAATAATGGTTGGTCCCAGTTCCAATTGTCAGTATAAGACAGGGGCCTTAACCTTTTTAGTCTCATACTTCTATGGAAAGTAATTTTAAAATTCACACCTCTCCTCCTTTCCTAAAGCATATAATAATGGATAAATTACGTAATTGGCGTGGAAATTTTGTTTTGACATCCTCAGATACACAAACATACTAAAGAAAATTGTATTTTTCAGGAACATTTTGTCTTTCAGCATGATTTATACCAAACACAACCAAACACAATAACAACAGTCTTCATTTTACCGAACACTTCAATTATATGGATTTTTCATTTTCCAGATAGTTGCGACTCAAAATCTATCTAAAATAAATAAAATAAAAAAAGCAATTACAAAAATGTTATAGTGGACAGTCAAATCTCCCGACTAACCCCTTTGAACCATCCTAAGGGGAGACACATCTCTCAGGTTAAGAACCCTGGTACAAGTAAATGTCATAAGCATATCGTGTAAAAGATTATTAATATTTTGCATCTTCAAAATAATGATAATAGGACAACTGTGGAAAAACCTCACAATTCTATTTAGGTATAATCCCATGTTGGAATTATCTTGCATTCTCTTTTATTGCACAGTTTACAGAAGGTTTTGGTTTATCGTTTATTATAATTACAAAATGGCTGAAAAGGTTTAAACATGAATGCATTTGTTGAATACTAATTTGTTAACTCTCGGTCCAAATTGAGAAACTGGTTTATAGGCTAAATCCCTCATCTATCCTTTTTTTTTTTCATTTTATGTTGCCATAAAATGTTTCCAAAAACCTCAGCATTGAAGCCTAATGCCTGCTTTGTGGTTATTTAAATTGAACATAATGCTTTACAGCAGGTTTAATATTTTTATAACTCAAAAGTTGTTAACAGCCAGCTGGTTTGTGTCTGCTTTTTATGGTTATTCTTGTCATATGCAGCCTCCACAATTTTTAATTATATTTTATAGTGTATGTTTTTCCTCCTCTAGATTCCCACAGCCACTCTTTGCTTCATAAGATATTTTCCACTGGGAAAATAACAAACATGGTTTAGGGACTCTATCATTTAATTTTTTTCTGTATAATTACTTCAACAGTGAGTGGGAGAATTTAGAAACTTGTTAAAAAAAATAGATAAAATAAAAATATGCTAAATAAAATAAATGAGCTTTCAAGACTTATCACGATCCTCTTTGGACAAAAGAAACAAAGCTCATTTGGAGATTTTAAATATGCATTATGTTATCTGTTTAGATAACTATCAGGACACACTCTGCAAACTCATATTCAACTAAGGATTATCTAGATTTTCTCCTTGTTTCTTTTATGTCTTCTACAAGTAGCAGAATTTTGGTCAGCTATGCAGGCAAGATAGTGGTTGCTGGCCTTGGCATGGGTAATATGTTAAATGCTTACCAACGTAGTTAAGATTTACCATCACCATAACCATAGTCATGTGACATCTATAAAGAAGGGACTGCCAATACATATGGGTCCTCCTTTTGTTATGCATTAAGATGGACAAACTATGTGATGTGCTCTCATCTGGTGAAAAGGTATCGCAAGCTTGTTGGACATGCAATACTGATAGACTAGCTTATTATATTTCAATAAGTTATTTTTTTTTTATCTAGTAAATAACACAAAATCAATCTATGTAAGTTATGTCTGGTCTAATGAAGTGTGAAAGGACGAGACTTCTCTATATAAGATATTTAAGACTTAATTAAATATTCAGGCTGAAAATACTATATGAAACTAGTTTTTAATAGCTTGATGACAGTTGGGGGATATTTAATATATACTGTTGGTCTTAGCTGAAATATATTTAGGATTCTCATCGGCCCTACATTTCTCTAGACAGCCTGGAATTATTTATCACGATGACCTTAATAGCCAAAATGGAAAATTGGACAAAGGGGAAAATAGCCAAATGCCAGATCCTCTGGAGTGACTGTTGCATTAGCAATTAATTAACAAATGTAGTTACAGCTATTATACAAATGGTCATGTTGTTTGTATTAGTTCACTTTTATAGGACCCAATGAATATACCTTCTTAATAAAATCTCTGACTTTATCTTACATCATAGAGAATACTGCTACATTCAACATTTTAATAGAGCTGTGTATTCCCGCAATGGTTGTTTGCAGTTCTTTTTTTTTTAACTGGCGTGTTTTATTTGCCAGATTTGTTTTAAGCTTAATTACAATGAGGAAACTCTATCAACTGACTTCCATTTCACAAAGCAATGTCTCTCTCAGTCTAGTCTTTATTTAATGTGACATAATAGTTACTGTGTATTAGTTTTCAGTAAGTGACAAGCCCAAGGAACCTTGATTCATTTTAATGAATACCCTAAATGATCTTATTCATTTATCAGTTGAATCACCATCGTCTCTTGTTGAATGACATGTAATGTGGCAGTGACACAGATTAAAACAAGAGTCCACAATATTTGAAAGATAAAGTTTATTTAAACATAGAAACATAGAATTTGACGGCAGATAAGAACCACTTGGTCTATCTAGTTTTTTTTAACCTTTGGTAGCCTCAAACCCTATTTGGGGACTTATCCAGAGCTGCACTTTCTCCTGCACTTTCTCCTGCAAGTTTAAGCCTGAGCATTTTGATGGGGGTAAATTTAAGTTGTGAAAACAGAATTAGAATTGAGAGGTGACGTTTAATAGCTCAACTCTAATATATAGATTAAACATAAAGCTATTCAGTATTTGAGTTCTATTTGTAAAAGCAAAGTATATTCGCTGCATGCAAAAGAATACAAATTAATTAGTACCCTTCATATTGCAACATGGCTTAGCTGAGCTGTACACTTGCACCTGTTTTGCCCTTACTCCCAAACTCTGGATTAGCTTCTTTTGGCCTGATCCAGACCTACGATCATGAAACGCTCATGTGCGTAGCGTATTTACGCCAGCATACCTCCGATGCACTCCCCTAGGCACTCCCCCTGTTCGCACTTACTTTTACCGTCTTACGCTGAGCAAACCCTACCCTAACTTTTCCACGCATAGCCATGGCCATCGTAACGCTCCTTGCATAGTTACGACGCTTACAATTTTAATGGCTCACCCCGCCCTCAGTGCGTATTTATGGCTTTTGTATGGCAGGCACACCCCCTCGAGCGTAGTAACTAAGCTGGTATGTTCAAGGCCCATATGCTTAGACTTTCGTAGTGTAACATGAGCGTAACATCTGCGGGGAGAGATGCCTTGTAGTGTGATTTTGCGAGCATAGAGAGAATATATAGCCAAACTACAGTATAAGTGACAACTGTCCTGATGTGTGACATAAACATTATCGTCATTAGTGTATATTAATCAGTGCTGTAATCAACTAATATACTCTCAGCAGCAAGCACATACAGTATATTATTTAGAATGCAAATGACATTTTTCAGAGTATATTTATATTTAGATCCTTGATTGTATCACATGCCCAGGTTCACAAATTGTTTTGCATGTTGGTTCCCACAATTTTAATATGTCCATTATGTTGTAATACAATGAGTAGAACAGGGCAATTGGATAAGATCAAACTGTTTCCATTCCCAGCTATGTCATTTTCATATTTGGAATGATTTCTGGATGAAGATAGTTTAGCATAAATAACAAATAGTTTTCTATAAATTACACACTGGTGATTATCTTGGATGTAAAAGAGAAAAGGCAATGTCTCTGGAGAGGGTTAAACCCTTAGAATGAAATAACGTGCTATTATTAGATTAAACATAACCTCTGTTGTTATTTTTTTTATAACAATGCTGTATATTATTGTCAATATAACTATGAGAAACTATTGATTCTTTAGTAAGTAACTTTTTATTCATCCGTTCTCATATGGTACTATTATTATTCACACTTTCTAATGTACATCATGTGGCTCTCCAGGTGTTGAGAAACTACAAGTCCCAGCATACTTTGCCATTTATCAGCTATTCTTATACTGTTAGAGCCTGCTGGGACTTGTAGTTTCACAACACCCAGAAAGGCCCAGATTAGCCAGGCCTGGGTTCAAGTTTAGCTAGGAAACTGGTGCAGTGCTGCACATTAAAAAAGGTCATAGTCATAATATTGCCATTTCCCCCATGGGGGTCAGTCTAACACTTAATTTGCCACACTTCCTTCCATGCCCCCTAAGCATTCACATTAAAGTGATAATTGCACTTCTCAATTATTGATTAAACTGATTGCATTCTAGAATGATTTATTATCTCTTTGCCCCATGTACTGCAACTTAAAACAATGGGACAATTTTGGGACATTTGCTATTTAGTCAGTCGGTTTAATACTGTGCTATCTGGTATTTGTATTTCATATTAATAAAAAAAAATTATGAATAAACGATTCCTTTATTTTCCTCTGATTAAATATCCCCCATATAGTATGTGTTCAAGATGCCATGATATTCACATGTGTCTAAAGCCTCATACACATGGTCCATTAAGAAATGTAAAAGTACCTAATACAACCGCTGGGTACGATGATTGGACTATGTTTATGAAGCATATTTAATATGATATAACTTACTTACACTTCATTCCATAGGCTTTCCTCTTCCCCTGACTCATGTGTATGTTCTACATGGGAAGTACTCTGTTACATTTAATTGTATGCCATAGATCTCTTGTTGCACTGTGTGTATGCAGATTTATTATTATCGCTTATTAATATAGTGTCACAAATTCTCCGTAATGCTTTACAGATTACATTAGACATTCACATCAGTCTATTGGTGCTACATACTAAGGTCCCTAACACATTTATACATACTTACACACACACACTTTATTTAGTCCACAGCCAATTAACCTACCAGCATGTTTTTGGCGTGTGGGAGGAAACTGGATCACCCGGAGGAAACCCATGCAGAGAAGGGGAAAACATACAAGCTCCACACAGATAAAACCTAGTCCGGGAGTCGAACTCATGACTGTGAGGCACAATTTCTACTGAATGAGCTATCATGCTCTCCCTCATATGGAACCAACATTACCTAAGCTCAATGCCCCCATTCGACAAATGTGAAATGATTTCTGCTATGTTTGCATGAAATTTTACAGTAGTCTTTTCTGGTTAAAATAAAGTATATCCAGTGCTTCATAACCATATCTGCAAAATTATGACTTTTCATTTACATAAAAAGAAAAACTACATTTTAAACTTTCAATGGTAGAAACTTCTTCAGATATTGACTTGAAAACATGATAGCTACAATGTGAAGCTGCTTTCAATACATTTCAATATATCCTAGTGATAAAACATAATAACATCATTGTGAATTTATGTATTTGTAGACTGTGCAAATATTACATTTTACTGTGTTTTCCTAGACAAAGCTTTTCATTCAGGAGAATCAATTACATATCTCATTTATCTTCCCCCCCTAAACTGTGGAGGTGGAGATAAAAGGAATGAAAGCCTTAAAACTCACACATGTCTGTAATTTAAGATTTTTTTTTTTTTACTTCATTGTCCGGAACAGTTGAAAGAAACCTTCAATGAAAGTTTATTAACTAGGCCAATGCCCTAGGCTATAAAGGATCATTTATTACTGGATCTCCTGCCTTTTCCCCCTTGTAGTTTTTTACTAAACCCAGTGTAAAATAATACATCACAAAATTAAACCTTTGCCCTTCTGCATTATTAAGTCTGCTTTGATTAGATAAAGTAACAATTTATGATCCTTCACAAGGTTACACATTAAATGAATAATGTAATAGATGGAGTGTTCAATGAGAATGCACTGATGTATGTGGTAAAAATGTTAACTTGAGCTTGTATATATACCCCAGTCTAGACATTTTACAAAAGTCATTTTTAAAACATAACATGTTGTTTAATAATATGATTTTCGCCCAGACCTGGGCTGGGGAGGTGGGGCATTGCCAACTACGCAATCCAAATCCCGTATCCCGTCAGACAGAACCCATATTAAGTTGTCATAACAGATGTCAGTTATATGCAAAATGAAAACTTGCTTGTGTATTTTGGTGTGCAGTTAATGTGCTCAGTATTTATAGAAATTCGGCATGGTTTGAGTTATGATAGTTTATGGGTAAAGAGAGATTACATTTCAACAGTAGCAAAAGTAGTGACAGCAAAAAGTCCATGTACTGCAATTTAATTCATACTACTTACATTATGTACTCACATCATAGCGCACAGCTACTGGACACCTCCCTAGGTCAGCAGTGGAATACTTGAGAATTCAGATCACTCTCCCTGGGTTCACACACCTAAAGCTGATCCAGACCTGAATGTGCACCCAATTGCATAAAGCATCTCCGCATTCTTCTTTTTAGACTTAAATGTAAGTCACAACTGCAGTGTACAGCAAGGACATGCTGTCTAACCCATTCCAAATGCAATACAAAAGGTATAGGAATGCTGCTTATGCATTGTGGTGTTTTTAAATAAATAAATAATTTTTTCCCCTAGCTGTCTATCTATCTACAGCAGCCATTTCAAAAGCTTTTCTTTTGTGGCCCCATCTAACACAGGGAAGCAGGGTCGGTGATCATTGCTGAAAAGAGCCTATTATCAGTTGCTGCAGCAGTTACACAGGGCATAGCAAAGCCCTTTTCAGCTGTCCTGTATAACTGCTGCATTGGCCAATAGCAGGAAACAGAATGCTTTATGGTTATGCAAATGACGCTGATACGCCGAGAAGATGGCACACACCGTGGAGGAGAGACACAGACAGAAAGCATCAAAGGTAAGTAAGGTATAAACAGGGGAGGCTAGAGACTAGTGAAGGTGGAATTACTGGGAGCTGGAGCCATATGAATTTGGAATACTGGTGGGCTGGAGACCAATGAATGGGGAATATTGGGGAGCTGGAGCCATATGAATGGGGAATACTGGGGAGCTGGAGCCATATGATGTGACTGGGGTGCTGGAGCTTATGAATGGCGAATACTGGGAGCTGGAGACATATGATGTGGGATACTGATAGCTGGAGAGACATCAATGGGGGAATACTGGAAGCTGGAGACACATCAATAGGGAAAACTGGGGAAGCTTTAGAGACATGATGGGGAATCTATCTATCTATCTATCTATCTATCTATCTATCTATCTATCTATCTATCTATCTATCTTTCATTCATTCATGACTCTACTTTTAATGTCCCAATCAGTACTGCATTTTGACAGATTATAGGGAATGTGAAAAATATCTTGCTTCATAATGCTGTGTTCATGCTATTCCGATAACAGCAGTGCCCCACGCGATTTGTGTCATTAAGCCCCGTCCTATGTCAGCATCTATTTATTCCCTCTGAGATCTAAGTTGGCAACCCTGTATTTACCCTGGTAAGGGTGTGTCCTTCCTTCAGAAGTACTATTGTTCATCATTGGACAAGATGTTGCATCTTATTATAGACGCTTGGCTCTTCTAGGTTTTGGAAAAACCTAGGATCTGATTCACAATTAGATAACTATGGCTTTTTAGGTGTGTAAATTTAAGAAGGGACAAACTGTGCATGCGTAGTAACCTAATGTATGCAATCTACGTTGGATTTAAGAATGGGACGTCTCTGAATCACCATTACATACCTAGTTCATCTAGGTTTGTAGTGACTTAAGAATGAAGGGGCATTCCGAGACAAATTAAGAACAAAGACAAAAAAAGTGGGTGGAGGGAGCCTTTTAAATGGGGAATTCTGGGTGTGGTTACGCAACAATGGGGTAGATCCAGAACTCCGCTTGTAATACGTTTACTCGCGTAGCGTATTTACGCGTGTGTACCTTCTATACACGTATTATGTCTGAGATCCGCCTTGAATGTACGTATTTTGTCGAGATCCGCTTTCCAAACCCTTCCTTAACTGTTGCCCACGTAACCGATGTCATCCGCTCACGTACGTATGTGCAACACGTATTTACGCAGCTAAGCACGCCCATACTGTACACTTTTAATACAAACCCCCGCCTACATAGCCTATTTCAGACGTATTTTAGAGTCACGTAAAATTGGCACACCACACGTAAGTATTTATGTGACACATACGTGAATGGCCCATATGTTCACATTTACACTACATTACGGTGCGTATTTTCTATGATGCGCATGCGCAGTACCAAAACGTGATCTTACGTCTCCGCCACGCGTAAATTCGCTCACAAGCGTTGTTCTGGATCTGGCCCAATGTTCCTAAGTAGCCAACAAACGCACACAACTACAAACCTAAAGATAAGGTAGCCCTATGGCATTCGTAAGTCGCAAAAGAAGCTGAAAACCGAGGGCGTGTCAGGGAAGTCAGCATGCTACTTCTACTTGGGTGCATAAATTTAAGAACCTAAAGCATTCTTAAGTGTGAATACAATCCATAGTTATCAGTAACCAGTGAGGACATTTTCTGAAATTAAGACTGAATGGAAATAGGAGCTGATAATATTAACTGTAAGAATTATTACCAAACTCCATTGATCATCATGCTGTCCTTGTAGCTCCTATTAGGAATACCAGCTCATCCTGCAGATCTGAAGATCTGATAGTCTCTACATGTGATCTGTCTTTCCTTGCAATCACAGAGTTATAATCCCTAGCTTAATATCTGTGAGTCTTCCTCACTTGGGATGGCATGGAAGTCTGGATGTAGTGGAGGGCACTTACTACTTAAGCGCCGCCTTCAGCCCCACCATCGGAAAGACTTCCATTTGTGAAGTCTGGATCCAGATCTGTCTTGGCAGTGCGGTGTGTTCAAATTCGTAGTTGCAAAATGCTTGTATTTTTCCGATCCTAATGATCAAACAAAGCACCTTTTTACATCTTATTAAGTCTGGATCCAGTATATTATTGTTATTATTATTATTATTATTATTATTGTTGTTGTTGTTGTTGTTAATAGAAGAAGAAAAAGAATGTGTTTGAGCAGTGCCTATATACTAAGCTACACTTTACGGAGATTTATTTCACATAAGCCCCCACCCATATTACTTTCTACACACACACACACACACACACACACACACACACACACACACACACACACACACACACACACACACACACACACACACACACACACC
>WWET01000541.1:453941-485006 GCA_011038615.1 Limnodynastes dumerilii | reverse complement strand
TCTACCAGAGCGTTTCTGGTGCGTTTATTTGGCGTTTCAAAAATTGATCTGTACCATACACTAGAGCGATTTTTTGCCCGATCATCCAATAATTGGGTGATCGGGCCGATAATCGCCTAGTGTATGGCCAGCTTAATACTGTTTGCAGCAGATGAAATACGACTCCCCTGCAATCAACATGGTTTAGCTCAGGAGTAACTAATTTAGTACTAAATTCATCCACTGTAATTTCCACAAAATTGAAAATTAAAGTATGGAATGGCATTCGGTAGAAAACCAAATATTCAATTCTACCATGATTTGCATGCATTTAAATGTAGCATTTATTCTATTCATTCTACAATATGTTTAGAAAGTTTATAACTTTTTTTTTCAAAGGATAGTCTCAGAGACCTTGAGAAATCAAATAAAAGGAAAGTGAAATTTCAGGCTACTGAGCACAGCACCACAGTTGCACATGTGATTCTCTGCCTTGGCAATGTTAATGGACCTAAAATCCTCCCAATAATTAGATGAGGGAATTGCTTATATTTTCAAACAGATGATGCTGCTATAATGAAAACGATTGACAGGGAATTTCGGAGTGTCGACAATAGTGATTTTGTATATGTTGAAATAAAAAATAAATGATCAAGAATAACTTTAGGCAGAGATCTATGGATGTGAGGCAGTTTAAACGTGAACATAGCAAGGAAATATACATGGGTTAAATGTAGTTTCCATTTTGTAGGAAAGTGCTCTGGGTTTTGGCAAGTGTTGCACTTAGTTTATGTATTATTATTATTAATAACATATTTACATTTTATTTATTTTTTACACTTGTTCTGCTTGGGTCCCTTAAAAAGGACTAAGGCTCCAGAGATGGAGTCGGATTGAGTGCACAGCTGTAACTGCTGATGAGCTAATTGCTCCTTATCTCTCAGACCCATTCATCTTCATTTTTTACCAATTACAGAGAATTATCTGTGTTCTCAGTTGGATATGAGAGTTAATCCTTTTTGGTTAAGCTGGCAGTGCTGTGAGCAGATTCTAAATAGTCGGGTGAAGAAGCCATCAGACGATTGCTCCGCAACAGTCTATAGTTCAATGACAATATTTCCAATTCATAACATGTTTTGTATTACTAAAGCCTTCGTATTGAATAAAACTCTTGTATAATGAGACAAAGACAGAATAATACTTTCCAATGAAAGATATGCAAATCTATGTATTATATTAATATTTATCAAAGTAATTTTTTGTTGGAAAAAAGTACATAACTTGTTGAAAAGGTAATACTATATTTACTGACTGTGAAAACAAATGAATAATAATTTTATTAACAGTAGCTATACAATACTGGTGTTGATGAAAAAAAAAAAACTTTAGTTCTCACACCTTTATATGTTTAATGTTATGCAATACATATTTAAACCTCCCACAAAATCTTGATGAGTACCGAATAGAAGAAGGCAGAGGCTGTCTCCAGCATGTTTCTCTTGTCCTATAGTTGAATGACTGGGGCCTTATTATATGATTTGCCCCTGCATTGGCCACAGGCTCCCCTCTCCAGAAACTCTCAGATAGGAGAAATCAAAGCTTGGAATTTCTGGGGCCAGATTTACTAAGATGCGTCTTTGGAAAAGTGGAGATGTTGCCCATAGCAACCAAACAGAATTTAGCTGACATTCTCTAGTATGTAATAAGAAAGTGAGAGATAGAATTTGATTTGTTGCTATAGGCAACATCTCCACTTTTCCAAACCCACAGCTTAGTAAATCTGGCCCCTGGGGTTCTTAACATTATTTTGCACAGAACTTTTAAAGAAAGCCACAAATACATTATAGGGATATGAAATATTATGTAACACTTTGATGACACATATAAGAATTACAGCAAAGTTATAGGAAATGTGGCGGTACTTTTTATTAATTAATTAATTACATATCTCAAATTTCTGAAGATAAATACATTTGCATTTCATATCGTAACTAAATCTGGAGTTGCAGTAACAAGCACCTTTGTTCCAACCATATATAATATGTGTGTTACTGCAATGGGTGACTGTCACTGCCAGTCAAAACAAAAACAGCAGTCTGACATATGATTTCTTTAGATTGGCTCGGCTCCATTTTCTGAAAGGTGTACAAGTGTGCTGAAAATGAGTAATAACATGTGCCAAAACAAGATATTATGTCTGTTTCCTGACACATATTACAGAATGCTTTTGTTTAAATACCAAAATATTTGGTCACTGTCTTTGTTTTTGGTTTCTATCTGTTTTCTTTTAGATCTGTGTTATTTTACTTTTTATTCTTCCACATCAAACATTTGTATTTTGTTCAGAATTCATTTAACATGAAAAATGTTTTACCCTCTCCGATGGTATTTGAAGATTTAGAAGATAAAAATTGTCATACTTAATGCCATAAAACACCCTGATTTTGCACTGGATGGATGGGGCACCTGTATCGTCCACTCAGGGCACATTGATCAGAGTACTTGTTGCCCCTGGTAAAGTAAGGGACTGCCCCTTGCATAGCCCATTTGATTTTATGCTTTGGTTCGCTGCCTGATATCACTGGCCTCTGCTGTATAGCCTATCATTCTTCTATATGACAGGCAGCGGACTGGAGCGGAAGCCCATCTTAGTGACGCCCTCCTCCCCTTGACAGCCTGGGAAATGTAGCGGAAGTAGTAACTGTGATGTGGAGGCTTTGTGCGGGTGCTGCCTGTCATTCTCTATATTGACAGGCAATGGAGCAGCATCCGAAACCATCCACATGACAGTCCGACCACCAGCTCAGATGCTTTTGCTCTGTTGCCCTTCAGATAATGGAAGACTGGAAACTGAGATTCTACCCTGGCCTGTGGGTGTCATGGCTAGACCGTGCCCCTAGTGAATGCCATATTACTTATGGAATCCTTGTTTTGTAAAAATGACTTCACTGCTCCCAGATCAATTCCGTCTTACATAGGCCATAAATAAGAAAATATAGCTGTACTAAGTCTACTGAACTGTGCAGAAAAAGTTTTCTGCCTAATAAAAGCCCCTGTCATCATTTGTCAACAATTTGAAGGTTGTTGGACCTTCCCCACCTCTCTTCTTTCTCCTTCTGCTATACCCAATTGGTAATACTTGAGAAATAATCTCCACCATCATAAGCAACAATTCATAGTCAAGAAATATCAAATACATTCATATACTTCCCTAGCTGGAGGGCCTGTTAATTGGCATTCATTTGATTGCACCCCTTAAATATCCCTTTCTTGTTTTTCTTTTCTCTTCATTGACATTAATACAAGCAAAAAAAGACAGCAATTCCTGGCACAGAAGCCTAGATTTCTGTTACATGAAAAGTTTTATATAATTTGTAGAAAGATTCAACATTTTGTTACCTTATGCTGTCCATTGGAGCACTAACACATAGCCGCTACTTTGGGACAACCGTTATTGTGAATTATTAAGAGGGTATGACAAGAATATGGTAACTTTTCATCAACCATATAATAAAAATTTCAGAATTTAAGGAACATGTATTTGCCAATGAAAAATAAATAAATGATATAACATGAAAATATATTTTAACTTGCTGTATGTTTTATGATCTGTTTATTATTATTATTATTATTATTATTATTATTATAAATTGTATTTAGGACTATTCTTTATTTATAAGATGTCACATTTTCAGCTGCATATGTATAACAGTATAACAGAATACAAAACAAAATTGCAAAACAATGAAAAAAAAAGTGCAAAATAAATTGCAAAGAAAGATTGAAGTACAAACAAGGTAAAACAGAAGTTATGAGGGCATGGAAAATGCTCAGTCTGAAGTGTAAGGATGGGCTGAGTGAAGACTTGAATGTGACTTTGAAAGTGAAAATATCGAACTTTATTGTATTGAATTTCATTTTAACCAGAACGTAATACTAGATACAAAGGATCCCAGAAAAACTGCACCCGTTCATGCATGTGCCGATTTTCAAAGAGGGGAGTTTTCTCATTTTAATGATCGAAAATTGTCCCATTGTTGGCTGAGTCTGGTCCTAAATGCCTTTCAGTGAATTTAAGATCATCACATTTAGACATCTCTGTATTATTCACAGAAACATATGCATTATCAAGAGTAAAGTTCTGAGGAACTGCTGCTGGCACCAGCATTGACATTTATGCAGTGAATTCACTGATAATGACACACGTTATAAGACAGTGAAGACAGTGACACTGTCCAGTTAAAGATATTATATGAACAGCAGTGAACAATATAGTTTTGATGAAGAAGGCACAGTAAGGAGTGCTTGTTCTCAGCATTGACACATATGTGAGATAAGTGTGCAAAGCACTGGACACACTATGGACCTGATCCTGAACTGAGCGCAAATGAGAATGCAGCGTACGTTCATGTGTAAAAGTGGGGCGGGGACACAATGGTGTGTCAGATACAAGTGCAATGGAGAAATAAAGTACAGTGCATAAATAAAAGAACAATATAAATGGAAAAATGGAGTAGGATATGAGCATAGAAGCAGATGAATAAAGGGAGACAGAAGAGAGAAAAGGTGGGAAAAAGGGAATTTGGTAGAGTAGTGATGGCATAAAAGAGGAGGTCCCTGCTCAAATTACCATCTGAAACTCCACTGCACGGGTCAAAAGTGTCAGTCTCCAGGAATATGACATGACCTGGTGCTGTGTAAAATATTTTGACATATAGGGCCTGATTGAATTGCCCGCGATGACGGGAAAAAGTATGCGCTGCACTTTTTATATATATACGGTATGAAAAATGGGCAAATTTTTATACGCATCTCTATGGGGTGCGAATAAAATTCGTCACAAAAAATTCACAGAATCAGCTTTGCACGGGCATTGGCCCAAAGAGCGCTTAGACCCAACCACGTTCATTTTTGGATCGGGAGCACTTGCCTCGGACACCATTGCTCTACATTAATTACATGCCTTATTTCCTTCCCTCCAATGACGCGTCCTTCACAACACAAACAAACTGCAACTGTTACTTGGGTTATAACTGCAAGCTGGAAAACTGACCAATAAATTGAATGCTGAAATAAAGCACAATTCAAGAAGAATACAGTAATGGTGGTGATTATCCACACACAAATCTATAGGACTTGTAACTGAATATTCTTCTTTTTATTATGATGCTTTCATAGTTTTAAAAAAAAACCTCACCAAGGACAATTATATATAATCTAAACAATAGCAATTCACTGCTTATGTAATAAACAGTTTGAAAATGATAAACAGTGATTGCCACTAGATTACCAGTCTTTCCTTTTATTTTTTGTTGTACAGTTGAAGTGTTTAAGCAGTTTACTGTATGGTGATTGTTAAATGAACAAGGTAAAATGTGCTGCATTATGCCACAATGCTTCAATAGTTTACAAGGCTGAGAGCCACCCATAATAATTGCTTTCGTCACTGAATGTAGTTTTACTTTTGTCCTCAAGATGGGGACAGAGAGGGCTAAAAGTATAAAAGGAAAATCTTCAATTGATAGGAAACATAGTTGTTTGTCAATAAAATGAATAATAATTAAGATGTTTTAACCTGAGGGGGAAAAAATCTGAAAAACTTGTCACAAATCCAGGTTTAACTTAAAGTGGCTCATACTATTACTTTCAGAAATGTTATCTCATGATTTTGGCACAGTATGTACAATACATTATTTTAGTCTTTGGGGAAAACTGATAAATACAAATGGTAAATGTATCTATTTCAATATAAATTCTAAGTTGTTTTCTAGTATTTCTTTTGGTGATAAGGCAGAAAAACACACCTTGTGTGCCGACTGATAGCATAAAATAAACTACTTTCAGTTTTCCACACTTTAATGCACACCTTGGTGTTTTAAGCTTGTTTGTTATGTAAAGTGACCTTGAAAATGAATCTCCTATGCATGTGTCTCTGCCATCTGCTATCTCACTCCTATCACAAGTGGGGGAAACAAATGATTGTGTAATTTTACAGCTACATAATAAATATGTAAAACCGATGCCTAGTTTTTACAAACAGCGGGTCTTCGTGACTGTATGGATACATGCATAAATGCATTGCTTACAGAATTATTGGATAACAATTTAGACTGCTGTTATTAAAACAGTGTGCTCGCTTCATTTTATACCGTTTCAAATTAGAGCCAGTCCTAATGAAATAGATATGTTTTATTCACAGACGTCTGATCTCCCTTAGTTAATATGGCTTTAGCAGTGCTTTGCCGACCATGCCTTAAGCTCTATTTGTGTTTCACAGCATGATAAGCAAAGAGTGTTGATTTTTAAGAATCCTGCTGAGGAAACGTAATGGAATTATTACATCTTTATCACATTATAAGATAAACCCCCTAGCTGCTAGATCATTTATTTTTGTTTATTTTTTTTATTGCTCTTTCATATAAAACTCAGTGATAGAAATAAAAAAACAACTTTCTTCTCTTTCTTGAAATCATTTCACCCATGGACATGATATGCTATTATTTAACGTCTGCACAGCAAGTCTGAGAGGACCTAATAGTGAATGGATTGGACGTGAAGTGCCTCCTGCTCATAGATATGGATCAGCTCAGTCACACGCTGTACCAGCTGTCATCTCAGCCATACTGCTGTGATTTAATTAGTGTGTTTATGTCCTTTCTAATAATATTTCCCTCTCCATGAAAGGGCAAATGCAACAGGGACTTTTTCCCTCTGTGGCTTTACAGATTGAGGAATGTGGCCTACATTTAATATTCTGAGACGTGGGATTGAATCGCCATATCTGTCACTTCAAGCTGTTGATTAATTGTTCAGCCAAGAAGTGTTTTTTATTTTTATTTTTTTGCTTCCTTGGGGTCATGTTTATGCTGGAGCCTCAATTCAGCAAATAAAAAATAAGTTTAGAAAAATGATGTGAATGATCTGCTGTAATTTTGTGACCATGGTCTAATTATCTTCTCTTAGTATGACCAGTAAACAAAACATATATCAGGATATTAAATATAACTTCAAATCTTACTAAAGTGTTTTCTAATAATGTTGATGTTATTTCTAGTATTATACTATATAACAGGAATTGTAACAGGAATTAAGGTTAACATTATCTACTTAAGGTTAACATCGATCATATATTTTAATTGAAACGTTATATTTTTGTCTCTACATTTGGCTATGCATTTAGTTATTTACTTACATCTGTAGTACTCTTAATCCTTCATATTTTTCTTCATTGATGGCATATTACAAAAGTCAGAAGTACTGCAAAGAGCCACATAAAGGGCTCTGTTTACTAAACACTTATCACTTAAAATGAATGATTCATATTTGCAAATCACAGATCACCATGGCAAACTACTGTTTCCATGGTGATCGATGTAAACTTTGCAGCACCCCGCTGAACCGTTTTTCTTCTTCTCAGTGCGGACCGACACTTCATATTAGTTATAAATTGTCGTAGCCTGTGTGTATACACAAACATACACACACATACATAAACACACATACACACTCACTCTGTGACATATTTCATTACTTGACATTCAAATCCCCCTCCCCCTGCTTAGTGCAGTTATTAAATTATGTGACATTACAGGTGGGGGGTGGGGTGTGGGGCATTCAGCATGGAGCCTGCCACAGTTTTCAGAAGATTATAAGCCTTTATTATTATTAGAACCGATAGTACGGGGGTGGGGCTTAATGACATGATTTATGCAAATTGCATCTCAAAACCCTGTCCCTTGACCATCATTGGCTGTTTTCCTGTATTACTAGAGGTGGGGGCGGGGCTTGATTATGCTAATTGCGTCAATGGATATCTGAAACACTATGAAACTTATATTTATAGCAGGGTTGCCTACTTTTTATTAGATCTCAGAGGGAAGAAATAGATTCTGGTATGGGGTGGGGCTTAGTGATGCTATTTACGCAAATTGCTTCATTAAGCCCTGCCCCTTGTCAATTAATACTGTTATAATGTGGCATAGTTTCTAAAATTGAAGGAAAAAATATTTCTTTCAAATCTCAATCCCCCAAACGACTCTCCTGGAACAATATTTGGAACAGCTAGTGTACAGACACATTGAGTTCTGCCTCCAAAAACTCACACAACATGTAGACTTTCTAAACAGGAAGTGGAAAGATAACAGTTTCCACTTAGACCAATTCCAAATGTGTCATTGTTCATTATTATTATTCATTATTGTTCTATAAAATTTGGCATGCAACACCAACAGACGATTCTCTAAGGAGAGGTGAAAAGTTTATTTTAATGTGTAAAATACTTTCTGAGATATAGGACCGTGTTCAGTCTTTTCCGTAATGACCTACTACGCATGCTAGTAGGTCATTTACGCAATCTGCGTATCAACTAGTAGCTTAGGCAGAAGGAGGCGTGCTAATGCCGACTGGGGGTGCATTTAGTTAGTTAGAATTGGGAGGGAATTAGATTAGCTGTGGAGGCTTTCTGCATGGAAAATACGCACGGTTACTTAAGGAAGCCCTATGGAACTCTTAAGTGTCATAAGGTTCCTAAAAACGGGGACGAGTTGAGGGACAGGACGGGTGAGTTAGGAGAGAATACAGCCACACCTACCTCATTCTTAACTGTAAATAAGATCTCGATAGTACAGTGTATTTATAGTACAGTGTAAAGTATATTTACTAAGCTGTGGGTTTGGAAAAGTGGATATGTTGCCCATAGCAACCAATCAGATTCTAGATCTCATTTAACTATTATTTAACTATTATATATACTAGAGAATGTCCGCTAGAATCTGATTGGCTGCTATGGGCAACATCTCCACTTTTCCAAACCTGCAGCTTATTAAATCTGGCCCTACTGTAAATGTCTCAGCCACTTGGAGAGACATATATATGGTTGACTTGCTATACCCTCTCCATATATCGGCAAGGTGGATGGCTTCACATCCTGACTACATAGTGTGTCTCACGATCCCAGCTGAGGATTTGTATATATGCTTTATAGGACATTGCAATATATGTCCCACTCCTTTTGTGAGTACCTTCTTTTATTTTATTTGTTATATTAATAAAGGGTATTATGCCATTGGCGCTCTCCATTCTCTTTTCTATTGCTGCTTCGTAATTCGGACTACATGCACCCACGGTGAATAAAACAGAGGCTTGGATGTCCATAGCGGAATCGAGGCTACAGCAGGAACCGGGAGCAGGCGCTGAGAAACAGACGGAGAAACAGACCCTGTTCGATATATACTGAAAGAACATTACATCTAACCATCATTATAAGAATCATGATCCTTCCCTACATCTGGGTACGACCGTCGCCCGTACGAAAATTCGCAGAAAATACGCTGAGCGTACGGGCTTAGCACGCCCATACTGTACAATTTAAATGGCTATCCCCGCCTCCCTGTAGTAAAACGGGCGCCCAGCCGACCATCGTAAAGAAAGTACGCCCCGCGAGCGAAAAATACGCTATCAATACGCCCGCTATTCGCTCATGACGCTCGGGCGACCGGAAGCTGTCATACTGGGCATGCGCGTTGCGAATTTTTTGCCGAATTTTCGCATACGCTCGTCGTACGCTCGCTTGCGATCGTTGCTCTGGATCAGGCCCTATGTGACTCCTTGATTTATAGAAAACTGCTCAAATATTTTGTTTTTATAGGGTAGCAAGCAAAAGGCTGTATAATGTGATTGAACTATAGGCAATCCCTAAACATGCAAAATGGTTACCAAAAACACAGATTGAGCCATCACTAATCAAAAATATTTGTCGTATCTGCAAACAAACCTGTAAATAATAATGTGACAGTGTTTGAGTAATTAGATAAATGAATAGTGAGAGCCGTGATTGTGTAGTGATATGCTCGTTTAACTGCCCTTTTTTTCCTTCACTCTCTGTCATGTTGGATTTAGAAAGGAAACTGAATGACCTTTGAAAAAGTGATGGAAATGAAGAGCTAAATAGAACTGCAAAGGACAAACCAATTAATATAAATGTGTTGCACATACAAATATGGTGTTTCTTAGTAGACCTTAGAACTTTGTTGTTGCACCAACTTAATAAAGTGAAATCACTTAAACCTTTTGTCCTTTTAAAAATATATATATATTAAAATACATTATTTTACACTAATTCAAGAAATTGTGGCAGAAATGTATAATCAAGCCAGACAGCCCCTTTACCATCTCCCTCTGATTAAAATGCAGTAATCAGTAATGGATGAACATACCTTCTATGCTCACTGAAAGCTGTCAGCGGGACAGGGGTCTTCAGGCCAGACTGTCTCACCAAAAATGGGACCGTAGGGAGTTATGTGTTTTAATAATATAAAACTTTTAGCTGAATAAAATGTTTTGGGGGACTCCACATAGAACAATTAAGGCAAAATATGACAAAAATATTGGTAAAATATTGTAGTGGATTGCAGATTTTGGTGACAATACTGGGGAATGGTTTTGAATATACCACTAATTTATAGTGATAGATTTCAATTACTAACTTCTAATTACTTAAATATTTGGTTCAGAGCATAATGAACATCACTCAGGAATTGCAATCATTTATATTATGTTGCTAGTAAGAGGCTACTAAATCTAGCCACATACTGGAGCAATTATCAGTCCAAGTGGCCGGTGTCTGATAAACAGTATTTTTGGCTAGTGAAATGTTCTCATGTTGACACTAGACCTGTTGCAGTATTTCTATAGAAATCAGTGATTTTACTTTTACTTTTATCGTCCCTGAGAATACAGCAAATTATCCACAAGTTGCATTCAGTGCTGTATAAATGACCGTTATTACAGCCATTGATCAGAACATCTTTCATTCTATCACGTTTGGTAAAAGCAGCTCCAGGTCATTCTTTGGGAAGCATATTTTAATTTAACTCATGTATTGCACATGCTCAATGCAAAACAATTGCTGCACTTATATCTATACTCTTCAGCTGTCGACCATGTCCAATGCCTTAACAGTTTTAGGACCTGATTTACTAACCTGCGGGTTTGGAAAAGTGGAGATGTTGGGCCGGATTCACAACCCCGTAATTTTTAACATACGTGCCTAACTTTACAATTCTAGCTACCACGCATGCGTAGTAACTATTTTACGCTATCTACGTAGCATTTTGTTACATAGATTGCATACATGCGGTCTTTGAAGACCACATGTACACAATCTACATAATGAAATGCTACGTAGATAGCGTAAAATAGTTACGACGCATGCGTAGTAGCTAGAAACAGGCACGTATGTTAAAAATTACGGGGTTGTGAATCTGACCCGTTGTCCATAATAACCAATCAGATTCTAGCTGACATTCTCTAGTATGTAATAGGAAAGTGAGAGCTAGAATCTGATTAGTCATCTCCACTTTTCCAAACCCACAGCTTAGTAAATCTGGCCCTTACTCATTTATTTTTTAATATTCTTCTTTATATATTGCATCTACAGTTTAAAAATTAAACGGACAAGCAAGATAACAAGTGTCCAGACAGAGAAATTGGGTTCACTTTTGTGTGATGGAAGTGTGTCAACTTTCCCTAAGTTTGTCAACCACACGTAAACTCACATGTAATGATATGACATGTGACAAAAGCTTTATAGAAGGTGTATGTAGTATCATCATTTTATATCTAATATAAAACTATCACTACTTTTAAACACAAAAGCAAACTATCAATGCATGTGAAAGACTTTTCTAGTGCAGCTCGTATGTGTTCCAACCACTTTAAGTCTATAAAGTCTTCACTAAGAAAACGACGTAATTAGTTCAATAAAAAGCATAGAAATTTTTACTAATGATGCACAACTAAAAATAAAAGAGTAGCAGAGACTTGACATTTTTAAGCACTTGCATGGAATGCATTCACTCCTAATTGATTTTTAAAAGAGTTCTCTGAAACAGCGAATGTTTGGTAGTGCCTTGGCAGCTCTCCAGTACATTTACTACAAAGCATAAATAGGTCATTTTTTTAAGACATTACTAGTGTACAACAGAAAATATTGTTTCCAATTTGGGGTGCTTTTTAATTTGATATCCCAGCTGTACAATTACACTCAGTAAATATTTTTTCAAGTATTTACTTGGTGCCAATATACAACTTCCCTGCTGTCATGGGTAGTTAAAATTGGACATAAATGTAAAACAACCACAATTAAATCCCCCCCCCCTTCTCTCTCTTTCCATTTCTACTGCTTATAAATTGTTCACTTACTTTACATTTGCAGAAGATTGATCTGCATGCCTTGCTAACATTTGGATGCTATCATGTTACCATTGATAAAAGGATAAGCTCACCACTTGCAAAAGCAACTCATTGCTCTGAATTTTGTGTTAGATGTAGTAGGTTAAGGAAAGGCGTTTTTTGGAGCGTGCATATTGCAAATCTCAGAAGACGGCTGAATAATTAATGGGAATGACATGTATTCTATTTTAGTAAAAGCGCACCAAATGATAACAAGTAGTCTTGATGAAAGCAATCAGTTTAAAAGGATATTCATAAGGATATGACAAATATGATACCTGTACCTAGTGCTTTCTGAGGTCTGCTCTGTATTTTATTGATTGCACTTTAATATATAGAATCTATGATTGCACATCCCATTAGTAATGTCTTTTGCTAAGCAGAAATATCTGTGGTTTGTGGTCCACCTTCTGAATTTTAAGAAAAGTGGCATTACCGATGATTAATAAAGATAAAATATTAAATTGGTTTTACTTTTGTTAGAAGGACTGTGTTTTTTATTTATTAATATGCAAAGCATATATGACACAGTGTAATTATTTTAATTGCAGCCAGGAGATTATTACTTTCACTTTATACTTCCTCATCTGTTATAATATTTATAAATAATGTAGCAACAGTGCATATGACACTTGGCTGTTTTTATTACTTGAGCTGGGTACCCACTGAAAGTTTTAGCTCACAATTCAATATATTGTCAAAAAGCAGTAACTGCATTAAGCCCTGACTTGCTTGTGATGCTCCTGTCCACATTGCTCTATATTGGGTGTGGGTCTCCGCAGTGAACGGCCCTATTTCAAAAGGGACGTTTTTTCCCAGCCAGTTCTAGTTTTCTGTGGGTCGTTTCACAAACTGGAAATAAATGTATATAAGTATGTAGGTGTATATCTGAATGAAAAAACTAAAGAAAAATAAAGAGCGCTAGAGAAAGTCTGATTATTTATTACTCCACAGGATTCTTGTTAAAATAGAAAACAAGATACACAAAACAAGTGGTCATAAAAAACAATTATATTAAAACTATATATAAATAAAAATAAAAATAAAATACAGCAAGCACTGGGTCGTTGGCGAACCTACCTAAACTAGCTGTTGATCAGGCAGCTAGTAGGCCATCGCAGGGCTGCGTCAGCTGAAGAGCAGGGGGAATCTCACAGGAAGGCAGCAGATGACAATCATAACCATAGTCGCAGGTAAATTGCAGAGATAAATGGTAGAGCTGCGTTGTCCTGGGACAGAGACGCTGTCCTGTCAAACGGAAGCGCCAGTCCCCAGGTGTAGAGCTGTTCGCTGGCCGCAGGTCACTGGCTATGTGGAGGAGGTCTGATGGTTTAGATCCTCTAATGAGGCTGCATTAGATGAACAGCGGGAGTCACGGACAGGTGGTCAATAGAGTAGCACTCTGACCGCCGTTGTATATGCCTACTCAGGCAGTATACGGAGGATACAAAAATTATTATTATTTTTTTCTTTTTTTTTTTTCCTTTTTTTTGGAGTACCATTATTATATTATCATTCTGGATATTGCTTACAATCCAATACTTTCAATTCTATATTAGATGGCCTACTAGCTGCCTGATCAACAGCTAGTTTAGTTTTTATCTTGTTATAGGGGACTTATCCTCCCCTTTAGAGCTGCTGATTTAGTCCACCATTTATCTGTGCACCTCTAACACCACAAGCGCTCCAACACCTGTGCTATTCACCTCTTGTATATCTGAATGCCCTGCTGACTGCAGCCAAAAAAAAAACAGTAAGAGGGATTCCCCTCTCCCACCTTTAAAGATACTTATCTAATAATAGACATATCCTACACATGCAACAAGAAAAAATCACTGATCTACAATATACACTTCTTGATGTTTCTCATCTTATGACCCCAGGATTCCTCCTGGGGTCCCTCCAAATGCAACCACCTCCTCCTTGCGATTTCCAAAGTAAAAATACAGACACTTTCTCCAGATCTTAGTGTTAATATTTATTTTGCCTCTTTTTTTAAACCCTCCATGACATCCTCACTGACATCATACTTATAATTTGTAAAAAAAAAAATAAAAAAATCCTTAGAGGTTAAAGAAACAAATCAAAATCTAAAAGACTATATATTTTTTTATTTTTTGTTTTAATTGTTCTCTATTCTTTGGAATGTTTACATGTGTTTGAATTATTCCTGTACAGCGCCTAAATATCAGTTGAAATGAATGTTTGCTGCAATGATAAGCTCACCCACAAGGTGGCTCTATGTTGAAATATGAATAGGAATAGTTTCATTGAAGATCGTGTGTCAGTTTTCTTCAGACATTGGGATCGTGTAAAATTAGCAGCTCCTAAAATTCAGATGATGCAGAGCAGTTTCAGCCAATTCTGCAGCATCGTTTGATAGTACACACTTAAAAGATTTTGCAGCTATCTGACAATTATTGTCTGTTTGGAACAATAATCGTCAGATAACACTCCAGGGTGTATCCTGCTTAAGTGTAAAGCTGAGTACACATCTGTACAATCTTACAATTTCACTGACGATTGAAAGTCCTGGTGAGCATTCAGATTCACCTGTACAAACTATTACCAATTTACCAGTAGATTTGAGAGCT
This sequence comes from Limnodynastes dumerilii, assembly GCA_011038615.1. Classification (NCBI taxonomy): domain Eukaryota; kingdom Metazoa; phylum Chordata; class Amphibia; order Anura; family Limnodynastidae; genus Limnodynastes; species Limnodynastes dumerilii. Next base: position 470,202 of record WWET01000541.1, on the reverse strand, counting down.
TCATCTCTCAACCACTTGTTGACTCCATACACACCGTACAGTTAACTGCCTATTCTGTACAAAAGAGTTGGAAGATTTGAACAGATGGTTGTATTTGTGTACACATTACACACATTTATTTAACATCGCACCATCAGTCATCGTGTTTTGTAGGACATTGATGAAATCAAATTCTCTAATGCTTGTCAAATCATTCAATTCTTAGTGCTACAAATCAAGATTGTGGGAGCACACACTCTTGCAATATTGTTCCATATGCTCTGGAATCATATGATTGGCCCAATAATTGTATGGGTGTGTGAAGTCTATTTGTGAAGTTTAATTACTGTATTTCACATAACCGCAAAGTGTTGTGTTCACAATCAAACATAAGAATAGCAATGTGCAAAACCATTTATCAAAACCTGAGTTTAGATTTGGAGCATTGTGAACAAGCTTAGTCTTTTAGCAGTTTTACACTGATCACACAACGCTCCTTAAATAGGGGCTTAATAAGACTGCTTTAATTGCGATTAAAATGAGGAGAAGTGGTCATTAACATTATCCAGATTAGAACTCTTGTTAATTACCAAACAAAGATAAAGAAAATATCCACAACTGATTCAAATGAACCTAACAAATCCTTGTTGTCTATAATTAATGTTAGTGTGAAAGGACTGTAATTGTTTTGTAATGTGCATACAGTTTTCTATATGGAATAATAATCACTGCATGTATACATGCATTTTTTATTCATATCTCGCCCAGCGTAGCTTAAAATACTGGCAGAAATGTACATGACTTAAAATATGTACACTGTTCATTGCGCTGCCCCCACAGTACTGTATGGACACTGTAATTAATGAAAGAATCTCAAATCCCAGTGTTATTAACTACATAACTTACAGAAATAGCTATTCTTTCATCTGCAAATGTGTCTTGGGCAACATAATATTTGCTCTTACAGATAATACTTTTGTAACACAAAGGAATAATGGATCTATTATAAACTGAGTCAATAGACTGGATTCACACTTACGAGTGTGATCTGTAGGTGCGGCTATGCATGTATCTGCACCTGCTTATCTGGTTTCTAGAAATCGATTCAGACGCTGTGTAACAAAAAAAGGTGTCCCTAAAATATCATCTGAATATCATCTATCATCTGTTTTAGCTAATTCAAACAAGCCTGTGTTATGTATTTATTCTTCTGCCGATGGGCCAAACATGGATCACTGCATAGCAGCTGCCAGCTCGATTCATTGCAGCAGGAGGTACAATAAGAACAGCGATACTATGCTGGAGGAATGTCTCTCTCCTGTCTCTTTCTTTCTCCCTCTCTCTCTCTCTCTCTCTCTCTCTCTCTCCTGCTCCTGTTAGTCCAACCCATTATTCAAATGTCATTTACTCTCCTGCTAGTGTGTATGGGTCACAGATATCTGCTTGCCATTGTTCACGAGATAATTATACAAGTCTAAAAAGCTGATTGTATACAATATGTAAGATCTGTGTAAACACATTGCAAAGAAAGAAAGTTTTGAAAAAAACAACCAATTTTAAAATGCTTCAAAATATAATGAGATGTAAGTAATTGGTTAATAATAAATCTACTTACTGATTTACTAATCAATCTGATCCATTAAACCAAAATCAATTTCCTCCAGGAATGTGTAATATCCTATATTTATCAATCATGTTAAATCCTAATTACTGTGTTACCCACATTCATGACACCTTTATTCACACTTCCCTCTGAAACTTGTTGTATTTTTGGTTTATGTTTTGTAAAACCGGTTTACCCTTTAATCAACTGTGCGTGCCTCTAGTGGCCAATCATAGTAATGAGCTGTTCGAACCACCTAGGTCCTGTCAGCTGTTGTCTGGAAGCCATGGTATTTTGCTAATGAAGCGCTTAAAGCCTGGATTTTGAACTTGACCTCTATTCTTAACCACAAGCCCTGACCTTGACTTGCATTATTGACCATTTAGCTTTTTCTGTTGAATATGACTGCCCTTTATGATAGTATATTTCATCAGATTCCTCTCAGCTGACACCTGTTAAGACTTTTTTTTCGAAGGTCACAAAGTGTCCTCCTTCTGCAAAGCAGACCCCTGAAGATTTTATGGACCATTAAACACTCCACCTTAGGAAAATAAAATCAATTACCACAGACCACAGAAGATCTGCTTTTATTCTACATCATGTTTACACCATAATGTGCATGTAAACAGGTAGTGCTGTCCATAATAAAAACTAATACATACAGTACACATTATGTAGTCTCAGAGCAAAATGTATTTTTCATTTACAGAAACCCCTCCCCTTTCCTGGAACTGGTAAATGGTGGAATGATGTATTTGTATATTTGTAAGGATATTTTGTAATAAAGTGTTTCTGTATTATACAGTGCATATAAAGCTCCAATTTGTTCTGTCTTTACACCAAGGGCCAGTTTCACAGATGAGAACAATAGCCCACTTACGGCACCCTCCAGATGTTACATTAGTAGAAAGGGACTGTGCTTCCCCTCCGCACGCCAAAGTGGGTAGGGGGAAGCATTTCAATTTTACAGTATGAGTTTTTATAATTGAACGGTTGTGTTTAGGCTATACCTGCGCTGTTCCTTGGGTTTTTATATCCCACATACGTGCAGATCAGCGGTTGGATGGGCAGCAAAAGTCACACATTTTACGCACAGGACAGGGGAGTGACGTTCTCGTGCGGAATGAAACACAGAGTAGTGGATCCGATCCCAAGTTATTGCACTGTATGTTCCATAAAGACTAAACAGTGACCTGTGCATTAGTGTGTTTTTACGCTGGTGTTGTTGTTTTTTACTTTTCTTACAGGAACAATGAAAAGGACACTGGTGATATTTTTTATGTTTAAGCCATGTTCATTGTCCATAGCATAGTCTTTATGGGCCTGATTCACATTTAAGAAGCTTCTGTGCATGCGTAGTCAGTCATTTACGCCATCTATGTACCAGATTGGATCGTAGATAGTGTAGGTGTGGTTTTTAAAGATTTATGTCCAGTGATTTACGTCCATTGAGGTGGCGTTATGCCGCCTCGAGGCATTTTTAGGAAGATGTGGGAGGTATTTAGAGTAGCCGGGGAGGGCGGGGGGAGGCGGGCAGAGGCAATGTCCGTATGGACATTGCACAGACATATAAGGTAGCCCTATGTCACTCGTAAGTGCCATAAGGTACCTAAAAACAGGGGGGGGGGGCGGGTTGAATCTGTTGAATCCTAAACAGATCAATCTAATTTAAGAAAATTGAAATTCAGAACCACTTTAATATTTCTTCTTGATCAATGACTTATCAATCAACCTACAATGTGGCTGAAGCTGACTATCTCAGGTAGTATTCATCCTCCAGTACTTGATAGCTTTATGACTTGTCTCGTGTGAATCTCCTAGGTAGACAGCAAAGTACTTTTTTGACTGTCAGAACTAATTGAATTGCAGAGGTTTAGAAATTAACACAATTATTTCTTGGATTTTATATTTTTTTTATCAGTTTCAATTTTTTATGATTTATTTATAAAACAAAGCATTTCATTGATAGTCATTTGTTATTTCGACAAATGTTAATGGATTTTTGGCTTTTACTACATTCTCATCTATAACTAGCTCTTTTATATACTATTTGCAGTGTTTGTGATATAGGCAAGTATGATGTCTTTTGTTATTTTCATTTGATGATAGTTCTGAGAGCGAATAATGAACAGATTCTGAGACTAAATACAATGAACAGATTCTGTCATTCCTTTTTACCATACACGCATAATTATTATGATGTTTTATATATTAAACCAGTTTATCTTTTCTCTTTATTAGTTGTTTTTTTTGTTTGTTTATACATTCATTCAGAATTGTAGTATTATTTTGTAATGCGAGATAGAATAAACACAATATAAGTGTGTTTTCTTTAGGCCAGATAAGGCCGATCTAGCTATATTAGTTATGAACAACCCACAATACATAAAGTAAGCAATTAATGTACTTTATACTGTGAACTTGTGAACTCAATGCCATCTTAGTATGGTGTTTCATTTCTGTTTATATATTCCCTTTAAATATGTGCATTTTACTGTGCATGCATTAAGCATGGGAACTGTTAGCACGTCTAAAGTAACATCTGCTCTGTCTTTTTGTTGCTGGGTTCATTGTATAATTAGCTCTATATTTCACCAAATACAATTTTACTCCCAAGGCAGATAGAACAGCATGAACAAAACATAAATAATTGCAGATTAGAGAAACAGAAGGGCAACTGGGTCTAGATAGCTTTGTTGAAAATAGGGTTAAGGAGAAATGAAGGTCATAAGGGAAAATGTAATACAAATAAAATACAAATATCTAGTTAACAGATCTGTGAAAGTAATATGAGAAAAAATAGAAGGTACAAAAGTACTCAAACTGTTTCTCATTATATAATGTGTAATAATTCATTTAAAGTAACATGTGCTTCTTATATGCATGCCAAACAAAAGCACTTTATATGCCACGCATCTTTTACTGTAAACGACAAGGTCACATCTAATAAATGTATTACCTTTAAAGAGTTCTTGTATTTTTTTTATGACACACAAGATTCATTAGAAAAAATGCCTCGTACTACTTTGGATTACATTTCTATTTATATAGTGGTAGTGGGTGGGATATGCCGAAAACATAATTAATGACACTTGCTAAAGTTATGAACAAGTGTGGGTCCCCGTTGTGAACGGCCGTATTCCGATAGGGCCGTTCTCTCTCAGCCAGCTCCGAACTGGCGGGGCAAACAATTGTTTATAGCAGTAGGCATAGCAATCGATCCCTGGACTAACGAACACGGTGCTCTGAAAGGTAATTAACTATTCTATCCCCAACCCAAAACCCTAAGCCCCCCCCCTCCGCAGCCTAACTGTAAGTCCCCGGAGAGGGTTACTCACTCGCCAACGCTTCCGAAAATGAATGGGTGAGTAGGCTGATCGCATACTCAGCCATTCATAAACGGCTGTCATTCAAAATTGGGACAGCCGAAAAGCTACTTTCGGCTGTCCCTACTTTGTAATGACAGGCATCGGTGCGGGCACTTGCTCAGCTTATGAACAACAGCAAAAAAAAAGATTAAATCGATATCTTGGCAGAACCATATTTAACTGCAGTAGGGGGGATTTCCTAACTCTAACTAAGCAAAAGCAAAGTATTTTCCCAGAATGCAAAAAATAAAATAATAATTTGTACCCCTCACATTGCAACATGGTGGGGCTAACCCAGAGGTGCGTGCACACGCTATACACTCAGACGCAAATTCTGAGTGTGCCACGTGCAATCTAAAATCACACGTAACAGTATCCTAGATGGCAAATATAGTATGCAGCGTACAAGCACAAAGCAGCCAAGTTTAATGCAGATGTTTCATACAGGAAAAGAGGGAATGGATCATAATGAAGATTCCTAAATGCAACTTATACAACATCGGTTATATTTTTTTGTTTAGAATTTTAAGACCCAATTTAGTGCCAGAAATCTATATCGGTAAGGATTAGAAGACACTGCTTATAAGCCAAGATGGGCATACTGCTTGATTAGAGGTTATGAAACATCTTGAAAGCATTTTGTTGTCTGGTGTTTGGCTTTCTGAGGAATGCTTAGCCAACAACTTCAGATCAATGACAAGGGACAATATAACTGTGCTTTGCCATATAGGTCTGGTGATGGGGTTAGCTGCAATAGCACTGCAAATTGAATTTTCCTTCTTTTAGTTTCAGACAACAAACAATAAATCATATTTTAGTAGAGATTGCACAACGCCAATAAGCTGCTGTGTTTGCTCATATCTGGGGAAATCTTCACTAGTTTTCAAAAGCAATGTAATTAGAGAAGAAATTCTTTCATGGGAAATTACTGAATGCATTATTCCTGGTAAAGATCTTCAGATTTTTACAGGTGTTACTCAAAGAGGGTGACAGAGTTTAAGAGCTAAAAGACCATTCATAATGCAGCTTTTCCAGAAAACAAAGACATCAGAGACATAAAAAGATCTATAAAACACATAAAAGCATGAGAGTATCAACAGACAAGAAATAGTAATATGTTAGTACAAAGGAAATCACTTTGCAGAGGAAGAGACTATTGGGAGAAATGTTTTAACAATTCTCTCTATATAACTTTGTCCACTGGAATGTTTATATTGTAGTAATAAAGCATTAATACATTGCATACTTCAGGTAGAACCGTGCCACAATGAGGGTTCATCCCCAGCTATGGCTTGATTTCTGTGGTTTTTGTATGATCTGTATTATAAATGTCCCTGGAATTATCCATATGATCACAGTGATCTAGCATGATTTTCTGTTATTCATTATTTAAACCTTAATATCTCATAGCTCCAAACCATAATTCTGGCATGGCAGCCCCTCTTTCAGGACTCTATCTCTCTGTCAGGATTTGTATAGCATGAAAAGAAGCAATAAATGAATATATTGCACACCTGCCAGTTGTGTGCAAGACAATTGTACGCAGAGAGGTGAAAGATTAGAGGCTGCTTAACGCTGTCAAAGTGTTGACCCCAGATGTGACCACACCTCCTTGCCCTGCAATATAATTAGTTATGCTACCTAATCTAATTGTCTACTGATATAACATTAATAAAGTTAGTGCTGGTATGGCTAATTGTAAATTTACAAATAAAGGGCCAGATCCAGAACTACGGCCGTCTTCCATGGACGACCATAATTCAATGAACAATAGCTACTGCGCATGCGTAGTAGCTATTGTACATAATCTGCGTATCGTTTCGATACATAGATTGCGTATATGCGGTCTAAAATACCGCATATACGCAATTTACATATCAAAACTATACACAGATTACGTACAATAGCTACCACGCATGCGCAGTAGCTATTGTTCATTGAATTATGGTCGTCCGTGGAAGACGGCCGTAGTTCTGGATCCGGCCCAAAGTGTGTACATTGGTGTATTGCAGGGTTGCCGACATTTTAAGGCTTCCCTCGGGAGATCCCGGAGGTAAGGTGCGGAGCTTAATGACGCGATTATGCAAGAGTTTATTAGGGGGTCGAAACTTGCAAGAGATTTGCCAGCTCTAACGGGATACCAAATTTCAGGAGTCTCCCGGATATTCCGGGAGTGACGGCAACCCTGGTGTATTGGTGTTAATGCTAATATGCAGTGTTGCAGTATACAGTGTGCCAGAGAGCTGGAGAGTCTGCCTGCACAAGAGAAGCAGGAGGACAGCAGAGAATGGTCTTGCAGTTACAGGGGTTAGGGGGGAAGTAACTGACAAGCAAGACAGTCAGAGAGGAGAGAGAGCAAAGGATGGAAGGAGTGAGACAGAGATCAAGTATGAGAGAAACAGAGCCAGAGTCAGAAAGAGAGACAGCTGATATAGAGACAGCAGCTGATAGTCCGAAGGTAGATCAGTGTTTAGTAACAGAACTGGAGGAAACAAAGTAAGAGAGCAGCGAGGTGCAAACTACAGAGAAAGATGTAAGCTTCTAACAGAAAAGAGAGAGCAGTATTCATACACACACATAATCTCCAACATTTCAGGGTGAAAAAAGGTACATTTTAACCACAGTGAAGGCGTGTCTTTGCCACTCAGGGGTGTGTCAGCTAGAGGGGGCGTGTCTAATCCCACCCATGTGACGTATCTTTCCTTATTCTTGTTTTCCTCATTATAATTAAGTCACAACCTGCTTTAATCCACATTATAATTAAGTCGCAACCTGCAATAAATAAGTTCAACCCCCATAAATGAGCAACATTTATTGTACTTTAATTACAACTGTGAGCTTAAAATAAATAATAGAACAAATCCATCAGAAACACAAGGGGAAAGTAACAACCAGCATACAGGAATTAATCCACATAGGTAGTAACTAACCAGCTTACAGAGCCAATACTTATAATACAAAATAACAGAAACAGTACTCATTACACAGTAAGAAACACTGCACAGCCGATTTACCAGTCCCCCATGGTTGACCCTCACACCTGCTGTCACCATGTCAGACACCTCCATCTCTTCCATGCTCCTGGGCTCCCTGAGTCTCCTCTCAAGCCCTCACTGCAATGCACCCTGCTGCTCCGCTTCCTGATCCTTTTTCCTTCCTCTGATTGGCTCCCCAGTCTGCCCATCATCTTTAGGACGTGCTCCTTTGGGCAGGGCTATGACGTGGCGAGACCTGATTGGCTTGCCAAAGTCCCCACATTTAAACAGCCCTGCAGTGAGTCCAGATTTGCTCACAGCGCTGACTCACCTGGGAAGCTGTAGATACCCGGTATAAGTCGGTACAGACATTTTGGCTGGTACAGAATGTTAAAATCCGGTACTGTGCCGACCAAATAGGTACAGTTGGAGCATATGCACACAGATATAGACAGCGACAAGTTACACAGAGTATATAGACAACAAGATCTGGGGAGAAAGAAAAGCTAAGCGCAGTTAGCACAAATGAGAAAGACTGCTTAAGATCTCATAATAACGCAAGGGAATTTACGCAAGCTGCTTGTGTAAGTTCTCTTGCAAGTAACATCTGTGCATGCTCGCTCCAAATGTTATGCATTGGATCTCATTGTGCAATGAAATCCATACTTTAGGGCGGTGCTTGAATTTCACAAGCTTTAATCCTGCAACAGGTGCGTGATAAGGCATACAGAATAGCTGTATAGGGCGGCGTTTAGGAGATCTATGCAGATCTGTGTGCATACGGAAACAGATCTGCACAGATAACGTTAAGATAGCAATATGGATACAGAGATGTGCATAACCACATGCAACAGGGGAGGTGATTGACAGATTAGTTCACTGCCCTCTTCCATGTGTAGTTCCAGACCTCCGCATGTATGTATCATGTGCAGAGGTCTGGATACAGCCCTTAAAGAGGAACTTTTGTTATATACTGAATTTGATTTATATGTTACTTATGCTACAACACAGAAGAATCATTCCCAGTGCTACATTGATTGAATGGGCTTTCAGCTATATCCCTTCTGTGGATCTTCAGCTTCTACAGTCTTTAAATTTTGAGTTACTGGACATTGAAAGGAGGGCAGAACTGATATAAGAGCCGTAACAAGAAATTTTACCGCCAGGGGCAAAAATGAAAAATGGTGCCCCTACCCTAAATTCCAAACCATATAACATTAAATATTAACTTACTGGTGTCCCCCTTAATCTTGGTGCCCTGAGGGGCCGCCCCTTTAGCACACCCCTAGTTACAGCCCTCTAGGTGTCATACTCATCAAGTGCACCAACAAAAGAAGATCTTTTGCAACGCTGCTAGAGACTAGGGGCCAGATCCAAATGTACGTATGACACTCTACTTACACATGCAAAGTGCATAAAGTTTGATTTACGTGCTTATCTGCTAGTTCCGTACGACAGTACTTCCGTCTGAAGGGGACAGGTCTTCTCTCAGCAAGGTGGGTGCAGGGAAGATTTAAATTATACAGTATGGGCAGGGTTAATGTTATATGTGTGGGTCATCGGTCATATGGACTGCTGATACTCACATTAGTGTTAAGGCTGCCTTATAGCAGCGTATCTGCCTTCAAGTCCGCACGACAGAGAGTGACAGGAGAGTCCGTGTGGACTTGATCCGGTACTAGTATATAAACTGTTTACAAATACATCTATACTTAGCCTGGTAGTTTAGATGGTATTCAATTGTGTTCAAAAGAGATAGATAGATATGAGATAGATATTAGATAGATATATATGAGATAGATAGATAGATGGATGGATGGATGGATGGATGGATGGATGGATGGATGGATGGATGGATGGATGGATAGATAGATAGATAGATAGATAGATAGATAGATAGATAGATAGATAGATAGATAGATAGATAGATAGATATGTGTATAAGTATAGTATAGCATATACTCTTTTAAGGAATATTTTATTACCAATATTAAATATCAGTAGTTTAATCAATAATATTATACATAATTACTTAAGTATACTTGCATGATCATTTACAACACATTGACGTGTGAATGTGAGTATAAAGTTTGTGAATGTTCTGGAAAGTTCTGGTTGCTATGGGCAGCATCTCCACTTTTCCTTTCCCGCAGCTTAGTAAATCTGCCCCCGGGTCTCCATACGTACGGAAAACGCAGAGATCTGGATCAGGCCCTTCATTGTTTTTGGCTACTTTAAATACTTTGTACTATGTTTATATCTTAGATCTTGGAACAATTACTGTGCTTTCACTTTAGAACAGTGCTTTTAAACCTTGACATTTATCATGCACCAATACTTCCTGAACTTGCATTCCCCGTGTTTGAGAATGATGTCAGTATAATTACTGCACGTTGTTTATTTATTAGGTTTTCTAGTAATCAATGTAAAGTCAAACTTATAATCACAGCAGAACAGATTTTAAAGGGTAGGAAGTCATCAATATTTTATAATTATTATTTGCTTCTTTCCATAAGTAGTTATGAGGGTGGTTATTACACATTCTAATATTAGAGTTGACAATTGCAAACATAAGCCAACCAACATGGAAGCAAAATCAATACGTACATTTCCCTTGGGGCCACTATTTACTGTTCACAGCACCATTTACTTAATGGAATGGCAGTTATGTTTGCAGAATCCTTGTAACTAGCATTTTTATGTTTTAACTAAAAGCAGCTTTCTTCATGAATAACAAAAATAACATGCTTGCTTTAGTTAATGGCAAAAATATTTTAAGCTGTCATGCATCAATAACTTATGTGCTGTAGAATAAGAGGACAAAGCAACATTTCTGAAAGGAAGCGATGCAGTTGGCAAGCTTTGTTAACTTATCTTGCTTAATTTGAGTGAGATAATGCACTCATCCATAATTGTCTATTAAATAGGTTGAGCTTCCCTGCTTTTTCAAGACTTTCTGTTTCATTTCTGCTGACTCTGGTGCTTTATTTGCCTATCATATAAGGGGTAGAGACCTTTTCACAGATTATCTATATTTTCAGCTTTAAAAACACAGCCAGCATGAATAGTCATTCATCAGTCATCAGTGTACAATTTGACCTGAAATACCCAGACATCCAGAGACACTGGTGCAGCCCTTTTAGCAGTGGTTATTGATTTTCTAGATCTTGTGGGAGTGTTGCGCTATGACTTTATGGCATGGTGCATCTTAGTTAGGAAGTCCCTTATCAGAGACCATTGGTTACATTTTTGTATGGAAAGACTCACCAAGCCAAGAGCTTTAGAAAAAAGAAATTTAGCAGCCCATGGCCCTGTTACCCTCCGCTCGAAAGCATAAGAGACATTGTAACTGACAACATATAAGTGTAATGCGGAAGAACACTTTGCAGCAAATGGTGTGCATAAAATACAACACAGGCATGTTTATATCTAAATTACAAATGTGTGCTGTTGGTGCTTATGTTGTTTTTTCTTACTGTAAGCAGGCAAATACATCTCATGCATACCAGTAATGAGGCATTGATTTGTCAACAGTGTTTTGCTTTTTTATAATGACAAATACAGCGAACAGGATGACGTTATCGCATTGTTTGCCATATTGCACCACATTTTGAGACAATGGTTGAATCAATGAGCCTTGCATTGATTGGATAAAACGTTTAATAGATCATTAACATGAATAATGTCCGATATAAATCGTACGAGTTGCTACAAGCTTATCAAATGATGTTGAATTTAAGTTGCAAAGGTCTAACCCCAAAGACTTACATTATTTTCACCCCATATTTTAATATTAACTTAGAAATTTTGTACATTAACTTTCATAGCTCCACAACTTGGTTGGCTTATATATATATCAAAGCGCATTTCCAGCGTCTTCTATACACCACATTGACGATATCAATCATTCTTTTATTGCCACATCTGTACTGTGTACATACCTTTAAACTTTTAGGGTCAGATACAAACCCCTGTACGTAAGGTTTACTTTCGCAAGTCTCTTGTTTGAGTAAGCCTAAAGGTTACATCTGCACATGCGCACACCAGATGTTATAATACAGATCTCAATTGCAGAATTTATCTCGCATCCCATCGAGGTTACCGTAATAAATGGGAATAGGCGCACTTCACGTTTATTCCCGTCTTCACATTTAATTGAATCTGCCATTCTATGTCTATTCCTTTGAAATTGCTGCTGTTTATTTTCTGTAAAATTTTTACAGCTGGCAAACTCTGCTAAATACTCTTATAAATACAATGTAACAGTATTTTTTTTTATATATACTGTGGTGAATGCTGCACATATAGTACCTGTGAGATAAAATAAAGGGAGGTAGCCAGCCATAGAAAATACATGTTCTTATATGACATCTCATGTGTAAGACTTCTTCCCCTTAGTTCTAACTTCTTAGTGGCTATGCAAGTTGCTATATAAGCAAAGGAATGAAGGGTATAGCCTGGGGTATAGCCTCAGTGAGTCCTGAATATGTCAGTATCACAGTATATTAACCAAACATGACTATGGGTTGTGACTCAGATCTGAGTAATAATAATAGTAATAATAAGGGCCGCATACGTAGTCGTAACGGGGCTTTCCCCACCCCGTACCCTTCATAAAAAATTCTATCCCTAGACCCATCGTAAGTGAAGGGTCTGCCCCTTCCACATAAGTTCTGATGCTCGTACGATAGTGCTGACGCGAAGGGAACATCTGCCGCATGCATGCGCAAACAGCTTGCATAAGTTCCCTGTCGGCCGTAGGTCAGGATCTGGCCCAAAGAGAGTACCAACAGAACTGTACAAGAAAGCACCATAAACAGTCATATTATTGGTGAAATTGTTTAAACAAGAAAATTAAACTTAAAAGTACCCAAACATGTAATGCTGAAACCACTAAGTGGCAGAGAAAAATGATGCAGTATATAAAAATAGCTACAGTTGTTGATAGTATAGGTAAGGTTAACCAAACTGTAATTGATATTTACTGGTTCTAATTTTGTAACGTCGTGTATCTGTTTAACACAAATTTGAACATGTCTTCTTTCCACACTAAAATTACCCCCAGTTCTGCTACCAACACTGCTGTGTGACTGGATCATACAAGAGCACTTATCACTTTTACCACTGTGTGATATACATCACTCATCACATACGGTTCAATAATAATAATAATAATAATAATAATAATTATAATAAAATTGATTTATGCATATGTATTTACTTATGATTTAATTACCTTATTATTTCCTATTTATAATTAATTAATAAAACACGCCTTTAAATACATTTTCTTATATGTGCATGGCAATTTTTGTGCAGGCCTGATCAAACTGTGGATATCGTGGGTGTAGAGAAAATAGTATACTCTACAGGCCTACTTTAGTGTAATAGCAAATCAGTTTAAGCATGCTTACTATATGTAATGCATTTATGAGCTGTGTTTGACATTTAGAATTATTCATAGAACAAAAGAGAATGGAATTGACATGGGACGTACCATACACACCTGTCATAAACAGCCCTTACTCCCTCTGCAGCGTCAGTGCCTGTGCTCAGTACAGTTCTACCTAACCACTACTTATATTGCTAGAAATGCTTGAATGTCTCCTCTGTTTTTAGGCCAAGTTATTATTCACAGTATCACAATAATTCAGAATGATGAGTTACTTCTGGCCAGTTGTGCTAATGATTTCCACCTATAATTGATAGCAGAAAGAGCCAAAGCTATGCAAACAAGGAGTGAATTTGCCTGGCCTTTAATCTATACTGCTTTCTACTGGTAACTTCTGTTTCAGGATTTATTCTTTTGTAGCTCTCTGAGCTTTCTTATGGAAATGAAGCTTTTTAGAAGATTTGTACTCATTTTCAAACACTGTTACATTCATTCAAGTATGCCATTATACAGAGGCAGCTGGCTTTTATCTAGTCATATTTACTTCAAATAGCTAAGTTAAATGGTATCATAGATTAATTCTTAGGGCACCGGAAAGGCCTTTTTTTTGGAGAGTAGAAAGGGATTTTGTAATTACTTAGACTACAGCAATAAAATCAGTGAGAATGTTGTATACTGTTAGTTCCATCATATAATGTGCCACAATACAAAGCTGCAATAAAAAACAAGATATAAAAATCAAACATGGGAACATGACATCGTTGTCACAAATACGCAATACAATGTTTCAGTAATTTACAGCTCTGCATAACATGATTCCTAGAGTACTATTTTTTTCATTCAGGAAGCAATGAAACTTCAAAAAGGGCATTATCCTCTGCAATTTCTTACATAAATCAAACTGGAAATAAGACACATTTTACAATTCAATTTAAGATCCCACTGAGACAATAATGTTGCAAGCTGTGCATTTTGCAAAGTAATATAGTAATGTCTAGTTTGCATTTTTGAAAAACCAAATTAATCACACTTTATTGAATATGTTCAAGCAAACCTGAAATCATTTATTATTAAAATTCTGTTGCAACAAATATAAACTATATTTTATACATAAAGGACAAACTCATTTATTCATTAGGATAAAATGCTCAGAGGTTGCATTTTGGGAGAACTTGACATTACAATAAAAAGGTATAGAATATGCAAATCTGACTGTGATTTATACAACAAAATAAAACTATTTAAAACATCAACCAAATCGTGTATGTTTATTATATATATTACTGTTGTAAAAGTGAAATCTATGCTAAATTCCAAAACCATAAAAAAGTCTCAAACTTTTTCAAGTCTTTAAGAATAATAAGCTTTTCTTCTATGTTCAACCATCTAAACACCTGTCATGGTAGTTTAGGCATACATGTAACGCGTTTCTTGACTATCATACCATCTACATATGCAATGCATGTTGGCTTAATGCGTAAAACTCTTTACTGCTGTTTTAAAATACATTTCTGTGCATAAGTGAAACTGTTAATTAACAAATGCAGTTCAATGGGTTCTGATCGCCAGATTTCTGAAATACAGACAGCCAACAGATCATTTTCATCTGTCTCTATTTCGAAAATCTGCCTAGTTAGAACGTTTTATAATGAATGGGTAAATATGCTGAGATGGGATGGATCAGAGAAGGGGAGTCTTAGGGTTAGGTTGTGGGCATGGAAGTCTTAGGGTTAGGCTGTAACAAAGGGAGTGCTAGGGTTAGGCTACAGGGAGTGGAGTTTTAGGATTAGGCTGCGGGGAAGGGAGTCATAGGGTAAGGCTGTGGAGAAGGGAGTCTTGAGGTTGGGCTGCATGGAGAGGATGGATCAGAGAAGGGGAAGGTAAGGACAGGCTGAAGGGAAGGGAGGGTTAGGGTAATGGAATGGTAGGGTTTGGGTGAGGATTAGGATAAGGGTTGGGGAAATAATCACCAGCTGCCGCTAGGGATTCATGCTGGGGATCTTCGATTCCCTTAATCCGGAGGCTCAGGAACAGTTGCTGGTGGTATTGCAAAAGGGCCATTCTCACCGCCAAACCAAACACCAGTTCAATGTTATATAAAACATTTGTCATTTGAGAATCTCCAATTTTAAATTTAAATTTGATAGTTTAGTTCAATTGAATTATTTAAATAAAATACAACAGAAATTATATAAATAAAATATGATTCTTCTATTGTATAAGTTATATTTACTCCTTAATATGGATAAGATATAATAAATACTGTTTGATCTATTGAATAAAAGAACAGTTAACGGGTTCATGATTTTGGTGTACATTTATATATTTTGCTAGATAAAT
Organism: Limnodynastes dumerilii; assembly: GCA_011038615.1. NCBI lineage: Eukaryota > Metazoa > Chordata > Amphibia > Anura > Limnodynastidae > Limnodynastes > Limnodynastes dumerilii. Next base: position 454,545 of record WWET01000541.1, on the reverse strand, counting down.
AAATTCAATTTAAATTGCTTTCATTTTTGTGTTTATTATAATAATAATAATAATAATGATAATAATAATAATTACAACAACACTGAATTGAAACATATTTTTTTAGCTATAAATAAGACCCCCTAAAAAATGTGTGGAATTATGTTTCTGTTCCGGTTAAAATATAAATAAATAAAGTGTAGTGTATGAAGAGAGTGTGTTTATTCTTAAATTAAACCAATTTAATATTTATAAGTTGTGTAGGTCTGTGTTATAACTAAGAATAAGGGAAATATTTATCTCATCTTTTAGCCGGCAAATCTCCCGCAAGCCCCGACCAGCTATAAATATCTATTATAATCACTATAGTTTCTAGGGATGGGCGGGACTTGATGATGTTATCAAGTCCCGCCCACCACCGGGACATTAGAGGTGACAGGAGTGATTGACATGGATGGGGCTTAATGACACAATTGGCATAAATCATATTGTTAAGCCCCTCTCCCTTGCAGAAAATTCTCCTGAAGGTAAGCATTAAAAAGTCGGAACCCTGATGTAACATCACCTCAAACTATTCATGGAAAATAAATCTATGACCTGAGCAATACCATGTTGAACTGCAAGG
>WWET01000541.1:442642-452705 GCA_011038615.1 Limnodynastes dumerilii | reverse complement strand
GATATATATATATATATATATATATATATATATATATATATATATATAGATTTATTTATTTTTTGTAAAAGGAGAGCTATCTCATATTTCTCAATTCAAACTATGTTGTAGCAGTTGCTGATCAATTGGTCTGAGTAGTTTAGTTTATCATTGGCAACATGTTGTGGGACCAGAAGAATATTTTGCATTGTCTTTGCTTAAATGAAATAATATGTCCTTCACATGTGACCGGCTAGAGGAGAGTGGCATTTTTCAAAGCAAGAGGTGTGATACGAGGGTATGGGCTATCTCATATTTCTCAATTCAAACTATGTTGTAGCAGTTGCTGATCAATTGGTCTGAGTTTTACAGTTTATCATTGGCAACATGTTGTGGGACCAGAAGAATATTTTGCATTGTCTTTGCTTAAATGAAATAATATGTCCTTCACATGTGACCGGCTAGAGGAGAGTGGCATTTTTCAAAGCAAGAGGTGTGATAGAACACGAGGGTATGAATATAAACTGGAGGGTGGTAGATTCAGAGGAAATGTGCGGAAAATTTACTTCACTAAAAGGGTGATAGATAAGTGGAATAGCCTCCCATCTGAGGTGGTTGAGTCTTACACTGTGGAACATGTTTGGGATAAATATAAGGATATCCTAAATCTCAAACTAAATTGAGGGTAAACAGGGTCTAGGGTCAGCATAGTTTTAAAAATACAAATAGGCAGACTGGATGGGCCATGTGGCTCTTATCTGCCGTCACTTTCTATGTTTCTATGTTACAGTCATAATGGGAGTGTGACCTTAACCAGTAAATCATCCATGTTCTTTATAATGCTAGAATTCATTCTACTTTCTAGGCAGGCATAGGCAATCTTGGGCCCTGTATTGTGAAACTCCCAGCAGCATAGGCATAGCTGATGCATGCCAAAACATGATGGGAGTTACGAACAACAACCAAGAAAAAGAGCAAATTTGCACCTGGATAAACCACGTTACAAGATGGGCTGGTGACTAATTATAATTTTTTTATACTTTGCCTGCAAGAACCATACCTAGCTTTTGCTTTTAGCTTGTATACTGAACAACTTTAATATTAAACTCTAATTTTACACATGCATAAGTAAATGGAAACAATTGCACAATTGCAAATGACCCATGTAATTCTAGTATTTTTACATGAAAACCATGGTTTTAGGTGTAGATGCAGCTTCAATTTAGACCAGGAAGTTAGAAGTCATTTGCTTGTATTGAATTTATCTTTCATGTAATGATGTAATGACAATAATTTATGTGCTCTACCTTTATAGGTCTGGAACTTCCATTCATGATGATGCCACATCCATTAATCCCTGTAAGCCTACCTCCAGCTTCTGTTACCATGGCAATGAGCCAGATGAACCACCTCAGTACAATAGCAAACATGGCTGCAGCAGCACAAGTGCAAAGTCCGCCATCCAGGGTTGAAACTTCTGTAATTAAGGTATATTTTTTATCTATTTATTTTGTTCATTTACTTATTACTACTAATATTATTATTATTATTATTAATAATAATAATAGTAATAATATTAATAATAATAATTAAGAGGGTGAGTAACTGTGACCTCAAGACAAGAAAGGCAGAGTTTAATAAAGAGCATTTGGGGGTTCATGGAACCAATTAGTGTTTAATTATCTGCATGAAATATATGTTTATTTTACCAGTAGATTAGGATGCGCTTCTTACGCTGGCCAATACTAGAGCAATAAAAGCCAAAAATCGCTGTAGTGTATAGTCAGGATGGATTTTACAAATGTCCAGTATTTGTAACAGAAACGCTCTGGTACGATTATTTGATTTTTTTTACATTATCTTAAACTGAGCCAATCAGATCACTAAAAGGCTTCCTCTTCTATAAGGACTATCGGTCCCAGCAGGAGAGTTGTATTACACTGATAGCGGGACCTTTCTCTACTGGGAAATCATCCTGTTTATCGGGCCACCCCCTACTGGGATTAATAATGGTGTATGGCCAGCTTTACACTTGAGCTTGACCTCACCTTACAAACTGCAGTTATTCAGGAGTTTTTTTTCTCTCTTTATAACACAAAGATCAGTTAATGGACTAATGTATAGTGTGTTGGGACTACTGTGTGAATGCAGGCAGTATTAAGAACTGTCTCTTCGCAGTTTTGGTTGTTAAGATATATAGATGTATATATATATATACACACACAATTTGGCATTTACCCCAACATACTGCTGATATCTCTGGTTATATATATTATGCAAATAATACAATAATTTTAGTGCATATAATGAACTTAAATCTTTAAACCTGGACGTTTCAAATATACAAAAAAGAATATATATTTATTTTTTTAGACAGACAAATCCACTACATGCAGCTTTCAAACAACATCCATCCTAATATTCTAGATCCTCCAGCTTTGCTGCATTATCGCTTATGAAAAGGTATTATAAACCTGTCTAGTATACAAATAGCAAATTAGCGTTCTGTAGTTTGCTCAAGACCCAGGAAAAAAAAAAAGTGTACAATTTAGCCAGGGGCAGCTCCAGAGCAAGTTCAGCACAGAGTGGTTTCTTTTTAGCACCCCCATATAAACAATCAATCATCTCGGGACAATACTTGAAGGAGGGCAGTGTGGTATAAAGGTGCCTTGTATGGAACACAGGTCTGTAAATATGGCACATGCACAAAAAAATGTTCTATTACTTATTTCCATTGATGTGCTCGGAGGATGAAAGGGGCAATGTAAATAGTAACTGAGGGCCGTATTCAGAGATCCGTCCGGCGATTGGTCCGCAAATATATGGACGGAGCAAGTTACACCCACCAAAACCCCAGTCACTCCCCTTGCTAATCCGTGCCCATGGAAACTTCCGCCTCCATAGACTATTCCTAACTTTCCGCAGCCATTTACGAGCGTATGTGTCCTCCGTCCGTGCGTATCTTTGTAATCGCGCCCACTTCCCTTCATTTAAATGCTCCCCGCCCATTTCTATGTAAATTCTTCTGTGTGTACTTTTCCGTGGGAGTTCCGTGCGGAATTTCCCATGTCCGATTAAAAAGTCCGTCTGCTAGGCACTTCCGTGCGTATAGTCTACGTTAACTGCGTATAAAAAGACGCATGCGCAGTTTAAATGTACCTAAAAAATATGCACAGAAATCGTAGAAAATGCGGTTCTCTGAATAGGGCCCTGAATTCATTAAGGGCCATTGATGAAACTCTCCCAATACTATTGTATAAAATGTTTACATCAGATTACTTCTATATCCTTTGCTGTATTTCTTCCCAGACCTGTTCCTACTAATCACGTCTATGTGTGCTGCATGCCTTCTCTGATCTGTTACTTTATTCCTTCTCTAAATTGTTCAGCTGCTCCCTGCATTGTGATTTGCTCCTTTGCTTACATTGTCCCCGCTCCTGGATCTCTCTCTCTTTATTTATAAGGCGTCACAAGGTCTCCGCAACGCAATACAAAATACAACAACAAAATATGGTAGAGCCATACAGGGCAGGGATGAATAGCATAGTACATAATAAAATACAATATAAATATAAAAATATCACAAAAATACAATAAAGTGAAGCAAGCACAGACAGCAAGCTAAAATGCAAGGTGTCAAGCTTGGCAGATCATTAATGAGGGGATAGGGCGCAGTGAGAGGGCCCTGCTCATGTGAGCTAACACACTTAGTGGGAGGGATAAACTTGCAGAAGACATAAGGAGGGGAAAGGAAGTGGACTGCTGGTGTGAGCGGAGGAGAAGGAAGGAGAAGAAGGGATAGATGTAGGATGCACTGTTGATGTTAACTAGAGGAGGCATAGGCTAACCTGAACAGGTGCGTTTTGAGTGAGCACTCGAAGACTTGCAATATGGGGGAGAGTCTCCCTGAAGAAGGGAGTTCATGCAAGTGCAGAGTTGCAGCACAAGAGAAGTCATGGACATGGGCATGAGATGTGGTGATCAGTAGGGAGGTCAGACAGCAGTGAACAGAGAGGACAGGAAGAGGTGTGCATGGAGCTGAGGGAAGAGAGGTAGGGAGCAGTGGATGAGGATATAGCCTTAAAGGTGGGGGTAAGGACTTTAAAGAGAGGGTTTAAGTGGACAGGAAGCCAGTGGATGGTTTGACATAAAGGAGTTCTAGTGGTGTGAGAGGAAGATGAGTCTGGAAGCAGCATTGAGTATCGATTGAAGGAGGGCATGATGGGTGAGTGGGAGACCAATGAGCAGGAGGTTACACTAGTCAAAACGCAATATGATTAGAAAGTGGATGAGGGTTTTGAATCATTGGTGAGGAAGGGACAAATGCAAGCAATGTTGCATAGGTGGAAAAGGCTAGAATGAGAGAGGGCATGGATGTAAGGTTTAAAGGAAAGTGAGGAGTCAAGGATGACACCTAGGCAGCGAACTTGAGGTGAGGAGGAGACAGAGGTATCATCAATGGTTACGGTGATGCAGGGGGGAGATGAAATCCTAGGGGGAGGAAAAACAATGATTTCCATTTTGTCCATGTTCAATTTGAGGAAGTGTTGGCCAGCCATGTGGATAGGGACACAAGGCACTTGGAAATCATAGACAGAAGAGAAGGGTTGAGGTCAGTGGAGTCGAGTTAAATTTTGGTGTCATCAGCATAGAGGTGGTAGTTAAAACCAAAGGTGCTGATGAGGTCACCCAGTGAGGAGGTGTAGCGTGAGAAAAGATGTGGGCCAAGGACAGATCCATGGGGGACACCAACAGGGAGCAAGAGAGGGGAGAGGATGAACTAGGGGTTAAACAGAGAAGGTGCTGTCAGAGAGACAGGAGGAAAACCAGGAGAGAGCTGTGTCAGTGAGACCAAAAGAGCGGAGGGTTTGAAGCAAAAGAGGATGGTCAACGGTGTCAAAAGCAGCTGACAGATCACAAAGGATGAGGATGGAGTAGTGGTCCTTGGATTTTGCAGATGTTATGGTACCCCGGTTTTACCCCGACAGGGGACCAGGGTGACCAAAGAGTAGTAAAGTAAAGAGCGGGTAACTCACTGGTTTGTAGAGTCTGATGTCTGTCTGAGTTTTCGCCAGAGCCCCTGAAGGTGGGGATGGACTGGAGCTGGTAGGATTCGTCAGGATACGCACCTTTAGAGAAAACCCAGGAGGGGAACAGGAAGAACTAGTGAGAAAATCAGATTAGACAGGAGGAAGATAGCAGTGGGAAATAGGCCGGTCAGAAGAAACCACACCGGGACTGACAATACAAAAAACACAGAACGAACTAAAAGGACAGACTGGACGTACAATACAGACAAGGACAATCACACTCACACTCAAATAGCTGGAACCCCCAAAGGGGTTAACAGACACAGTCAGTCAGGGAAAATAAGGAACACACAAATATGGGGAAAACACTAAGGAGAGAGAGTGTGGGAACAAGAGACAAATAGGAACAATGGCAAGGAACCTGGGCAGGAATAAATCAGGGCACTCAAGATCAAGAAAAAGCACAAAGGCACAAGGCAGAGAGAGAGCAAACAAGACTGGCACAGAAATGCTAAGAGAAACTATAACCAGCACCTGCTGCAGGTGCTGGAGGTTATTTAACTGAGAGCTGGCCAATGAAAACAGGCAGAGAGCGCCAATGGAAGGTACTGGTGTTGCTGCGGCAACCAGGATGCCTGCAAAGTGGAGCCGACAGGAAAAGGGCGTCTGCGTTGCCTTGGCAACGTCAGACGCACAGCGCCGGAAGATCGTCGAGAGGCAGAGACCCTGCGCCTGAGGAGAGGGACAGATCATTGGTCACTTTGGTAAGGGCAGTCTCAGTGGAATGGAGGGGCCGGAAACCAAATTGGAAGGGGTCCAGGAGAGAGCTGTCAGTGAGGTAGCTGATAAGACGTTGGTAGACTAATTGCTCAAGGAGTTTGTAGGCGAAGGGGAGAAGGGATATAGGTCAGTAGCTAGAGTGAGATGTCCAGGGGGAAGATACAGATCCCCGCACGCTTTACGTGCATGCGGGAGTCTGTAGTTATGCTCTTATAGTGGGGAGTGCACGCCTCCTGCACTCCCCGCTGGCGGTAGGAAATCTGGACACTTATGTGTCCAGATTCCTACTTTAACTTTTACGACTAGGTCTGTGGCCATAGGGTCGCAGACCTAGCTGTTACAAGGCTTCCCCTGCCCTGGACCATTCATTTAAATGGCTATCCCCACACAGGGAACATCTGCCACGTGCATGTGCAGATGTTCCCTGACAGGGGACTTACGGAAATGACTTGTGCAAGTCCCTTGTCGGACGGAGTTCAGGATCCAGGCCCAGATTAGGTTTTTGGAGAATGGTAGAGAGAAGTTTGAAAGAGGAATGGAAGATACCAGACAAGAGGGAAAGGTTGAAAAGGTGGGCTAGATGGGAGCAGGCAGTGTGAAACAGGTGTTTGAGAAGATGTGAGGGAATGGTGCTTACTAGGCAGATTGAGGGTGGTGAGTGAAAACTCATGATGGTTGGGTGGCAGGGGGTGTGGGGAGTTGGGGAGTGATGGGGAAGCAGGGTGGAGGAGACGTCATTTCTGATAGTTAATTTTGGATGAGAAGTAAGAGGCAAAGTTGGAAGCGGAGATAAAGGATGGGATGAAAGGTGGAGGCGAGAAGAGGAGAATGTTAAAGGTGGCAAATAGGCAACAGCGGTTGAAACCTTGGGAGATGATGAGAGATGTGAAGAAAATTTGCTTGGCTTGGACAAGGGTGGAGCAGTAAGAGGAAAGGATTAATTTAAAAAGGGGAAGAAGTCAGCAAGGGAGTGAGATTTGCAGCAGAGGTACTCGATGGTGCGGGAGCATTGTTTGAAGAAACGCGTGACCTGAGAGTGCCAGGGCTGGGGGTTAGAACGGCAAAGAGAGATAGAGGAAGGGGGCAAGCAGAGTCAAGGGAAGATGAGTGGGTGGTATATAGAGGGAGGCAGCTTGGTTGGGTCAGGAGGGAAATGTAAGGGTGGAGATGAGGTGGTCAAGTGAGGAGGAAAAGGTGGGGATGTCGAGGGTGCTGATGTTCTGTCTGGTGAGGATGCTTTTGGGCTTGGGGGGAGGGGAGAAGAGGAGAGAGGTAAGGGGGGAGAGGAGAAGGAGAGGAGGTGGTGGTCAGAGAGAGGAAAAGAAAAGATGGAGAAGTCAGAGTGCCGCAGTTGGTGAAGATAAGATCAAGGGAATGGCTCTGTGTGTGTGTAGGGGAGGTGGTCCAAAGGATGAGGAAATATAGAGAAGTTTATAGGTGTTGGAGTTTGGAGGGTTTATCAACAGGGATGTTGAAGTCACTCAAGGTGATGGAAGGGAGGGCAGAGGCGAGATAGGGGGTGAGTATATGCGGTTTTAAAGACCGCATATAAGCAATCTATGTCACAAAACGATACGTAGATTACGTAAAATAGTTACTACACATGCATAGTAGCTTCTATCGGGAAATTAAGGACGTATGTGCAATAAGTCCGGGGTTGTGAATCCAGGTCTATGTTTTTTTGTAAATATTGATTATTCAAACAACCAACAAAAAAACAAACAAGTGTAAGTGTGTTTTGCTCATTATGCTCTGGTAGTATATTTGATTGTTTTTAGTAGATGTATTAAATTTAACTATTTCTATATTCTAACCACAATATGGTCTATAAAGTCAATACCCTTTACAAGGTTTTGCTTAATTCCCTCTTACATATTATTATCACACTCCTTGAAGAGACTTCTCAGTGCATTTCAGAGCATTGTGTATGTTTATAAAGCTTTGAATAGGTTTTGTACATGAAAAAGCTGAATAAATATAAAAAAAAAGATTACATTTATTGTCGGAATAGAAAATATTATTCAGATTATAACCATTATAAAGAGCTTTGAAATGATACTAAGGGAACAGTACCTTAGGTCAACCCGTCTGAAATTACATTTTGAGGACTCTACATGGTTTTATGGGATGCATTATGTAGCTGCCTTGGCCTCATGCTGAGAGATTTTTTTTAAATCTGCCCTTTCTGAAATGAGATGAGCATTAGATGTCCTTTTGTAATAGAATGTTTAGATATATGAGATGGGTGAATGGCAGAGGAGCTGTAACAGGCAAGGCTAGCTGAGTGTGATAGTCATGAATCATTCTGTGTATGATTACCATGACCTGTACATGCTGGAGACATAAAGAAGGGATATTTCCATGCATTTCACAATGTTTTATTTTGTTGCAGTGGATTACGTCAATTGTAAAGATTGTATTCTAACCCTTATATCTGATTATATTTTATGGCTGCATTAGCAGCAAATGTAGAAATCATAAGATGGCATTGGTAAAGATAAGCTTCCACATCTTTGCCACACATACTATCAGCAACAAATTGTCAGATATTTCAGACCTTCAACAACAAATATTAAATCACTTTTCAAAGTAAAAGTAAAAAATAAAATGTGCACATGATAATGCCATGGAATAAAGGAAAATGCACAAATACCGTGTAGATTTCTAGGATCTTTGCTGGGGAACATTTTTCCACAAACAACATTTGTGATGCGCTTTTGCTAATGTTATATATTTGCCATTGTGTTGTATGATCGCTAAGTGCTTATTTATTACTTGGTGTAGGGATACATTGGCTGTTTAATTGAATTTCATTATTATGTTCTATTATATTTTACTATTTCAAATACTTAGTCTTAGCCACCATTTTAATTTTAGTCATCTTATCAGAATAACAACTAACACCAGTGTTTTAGACTACAGGGCCACCATGTATTTTAAATAAAAATGAAGGTGTTCATTCACCTAGTCCTATCAACCTAACTATTCACCAGCCTTAGAGGCAGACGTCTTACTGGTTTCCATGCCTTGGCGGTCTTTAACGGCATGGCGTGACCGTGTAAGTGGCGTGTGCATGGTGGACAGGAAGAGCTAGATAAAACATACCATAAGGGCTTGGCTAACCACATACTTATGATTCTTCATTCGCACCAGGCCCCATTTTATGCGGACCGGTGAGTAACACTCAGAGGCGGAACTAGCGAGTTGTGGGCCTAGGTGCAAAAAATATGCTTTGGCCCTGATGATATCCCAAGTAACCTGGTGGAGAGCTACGGTGGTGCGGTGATGACGGCTGTAGGGCCTTGTATCGGTATGGGCCCTGGCGCCGTTGCACCTATTGCACCAATGGTAGCTCCGCTCCTGGTAACACTAAAGGCAGAGTTCTGGGCTCGTAAGTGTCATGTGTGAGGGGAGTGTACTACCATTGCACGCACATTTTAGAAGTGCACACACATTATGTCCATTCCGTACAGAAGGACTTACGAGTGACTGTGTGGACGGGCTTCTGGATCTGGCCCACTATCCCTAAACTCAGCCAGCCTGCTGCAAAGAACCGTATATACTCGAGTATAAGCCGACCTGAATATAAGCTGAGGCACCTAATTTTACCACAAAAAACTGGGCAAACTTATTGACTCGAGTATAAACCTAGGGTGGGAAATGCAGCAGCTACTGGTAAATTTCAAAATAAAAATAGATACCAATTAAATTACATTAATTGTATCATCATTAATGCCTGACTCCATATCTGCCCATTAATGTTAGCCTTCATATTTGCCCCTTTATGCCAGCCTCCATATCTACCCCTTAATGTCAGCCTCCATATCTGCCCCTTAATGCCAGCCTCCATATTTGCCCCTTTATGCCAGCCTCCATATCTGCCCCTCAATGCCAGCCTCCATATTTGCCCCTTTATGTCTGCCTCCATATCTGCCCCTCAATGCCAGCCTCCATATCTTCCCCTTAATGCCAGCATCCATATCTGCCCCTTAATGACAGCCACCATATCTGCCCCTTAATGTCAGCCTCCAAATCTGCCCCTTAATGCCTGCCTTCATATCTGCCCCTTAATGTTAGCCTTCATATTTGCCCCTTTATGCCAACCTCCATATCTGTCCCTTAATGCCAGCCTCCATATCTGCCCCTTAATGCCAGCCTCCATATTTGCCCCTTTATGCCAGCCTCCATATCTGTCCCTTAATACTAGCTTTCATATTTGCCCCTTAATGCCAGCCTCCATATCTGCCCCTTAATGCCAGCCTCCATATCTGTCT
>WWET01000541.1:383559-405524 GCA_011038615.1 Limnodynastes dumerilii | reverse complement strand
TTATTCATAAATATACACACACAAGGGACCGTGCAGAGGCCCATTCCCATGTGCAATGCAATATGCTTGCAAACTTAGGCTGCAGGGATGGGAGAATGGGAGATGGGAGAATTAGGCTGTGGGGAGAGGAAGGGAGTCTTAGGGCCAGGATGCTGGTAGGGAAGTCTTAGGTTTAGGCTACGGAGAAGGGAGTCTAAGGGTTAGGCTACGGGGAGCGGAGTCTAAGGGTTAAGCTATGGGGAAGTCTAAGGGTTAGGCTACAGAGAAGGGAGTCTTAGCCTGCGAAGAAAGGGAGGTTTAGGGTAAGGGTTGGGAATAGATTTATACTTACCTTTCGGCACAGTGTCTTTGGGGTGCCAGGGATCAATTGCTTTGCCATTTTGGGGCAAAAGCAATTGATTTAAGAGAACGGCCCGCTCAAAAAAAAGTGAGGGTCTGATTTCCGCATGGAACATAGCATCGCAGTCTGCTGGTTTTCCTAACTGTGAATCCGTCCCAAGATTAGGTAAGACATTACATTACATTAAGAATGGTGTGGATCTAGAGCTGTTGCTTATATCTTTTTCTAGGTGTTAGTACAGCTCTTTTAAGCATTGCATATGTGCACAAAAAGCTGATTTACCTGTGTACGTTTCAGTTCCACTGTATGAATACAAGAAAGTGGGTGTTATAGTGCAGCTGTGAGCACAACAGTAGCTATATTATCCCTGACTTTCGCCTGTAAACCTGCACCAGCTGGTGTAAGTGACCGATGGAGGACCTTATTAAACTGTGTAATTAAAGATTAAACATGGTTTAAAACTAAGTGCATACAATACACTATAGTGATTTAAATAATTTTTAAGATTAAATAGCAGTGCACAGAACTCTGGATTGGGAATACACATTTTCAATGTTTTGCGTTCACATTCTCAACACAAAAACTATGAATCAGGTCCAAGGTGTCCATATACTAACAGTCTTTTTTCCCAACTGTATTACTTTTAGCGATAGGAATGTAGAAGAATGTAAATGAAAAAGAAATAATTTTATGCAAGACTACGCATAATATTGATTCAGACAATCGTTACCATTTCTGTACACTAAGGACAGGCAAAAGGCTGCAATTCTCAAATGCAAAAGCAAGATTCATTAGTAGAAATTAGAAACAAGTTACTTATTATCCCGCCTGATCAAAAGGCTCAGGAAAGTGGAGACAGAATAAGGCTTTGAAGTTGGAACCTATTTCCTTCTCTTGTCAGCTTTAGAACTATAAGTAAAGAATCTGCACAAAGAAAGTATATGTTTATGGGCCAGATCTATACTTCCATCAAGATTGTGATCACCCACACACTGTGCCGCAAGCTTCAGACACTTGTGTGTTTGAACACCGTGCACGGGTGGATATCCTACAGCAATAGTCTACCTTATATATTCTGCGTGAAGTAGAAATTTTATGCATTTGCAGAATTTCATATAATTAGTTTTTGATTGTTGTTCTTTTATGTCTGACCTTGACCTCTTTACTTTATTATACTTCTGTTTTCTGGTTTCCAAATAAATCTGTCTTTATTCACAAATGCTGGTGACAATAAGTATCAATAAAATGACTAAAGCTTATCCAGTTTTGACCACAAACAAGGCGCACAGTGCATGTGTCAGTCAACTTAGCTCTAGATCTGCACGTATCCTATAATAATAATTAAAGGACAGTGCAAGAGACAAACAAATTATTTACTCATTTTACAGCAATAGAGGGTTTAAAAAAAATACATATTTTTATTTTAAAAAAAATAGAAATGTTTTTATTTTTATTTAAAAATTGTGTGGAGTCTATTGTATAAGGCAACCAGTACAAGTATTTGAAACATATTTCTGGTTACCTGAAAATTAAGGTAAAACAATTGTTCATATTCTACAGGGTTTTTCATTAGAATCTTGCCCACAAAAAATGTTTGAGCCCCAAACCCTAAACCCTTGAGACGATAAATCCCTAGTTAACCACCCCTTAGTGCTAAAAACGTAAGTTATTACACCTCACCCCTGGGGAAAAATTGCAGTGCAATGGTCTAAATATAAAATAAAATTAAAAGTATAAAGGCTAGGACCTTGTTGTACAGAAGTATCAGCATCATGACTTATGACTTATGTCTCCAAGGTATCAGAAGAATCTAGTGCTTTCCCCCTGCAATACAGCATGATTTTGCCAACCTGTTGCTGTTTTTTGCTGTTACTCCCAACTGTGAAACAGCCACACTGTGTTTTAGGATCTGGTTTTAGTGGCCTGGCCCTTGAAGGTGCACTGCTGGCATAGAATCTGGAGCACAAAAACATACTGGGTGGCAGCAGCATGCAATGTCTCAATGCTGGGAAAGCCTAGGCAGCTATTCTGTGTATGTGCAGGTGACAGACGTTATTCTCTGCAGGGGTGGAAGCTTATAGGCAGAGGTCCCATAGCATGTAGGTAGGGCCGGAATCTGTATTGATGCAATTAAGCCAGAGCCAGGTAGGTGGGACTGGTGGCTGGGCCACGAAGCTTGATGGAAACTGTTGGAGACTGACAGCTTAAAACAGGACTCCATGTATAAATCCTAAGCACTGTTTAGAAATACACAGCTGGCAGTGCTCAACTGCTGGCAATGTATTCATAAAGAGTGCAGTCATCAGTCAGCACTCATACATAGAATGCTACACACTTTCTTAAGCTGACAGCTTGCTTCTGTGAGTGCAGGGGCAGAGGGACCCTTGTACCCACATTTTGCCTTTTTTTGTGCATTGGTTGAGTAGTTTCCAGTCCCCTTCCCCTATTCAGAGTCCTGTCATAGCCCTTGCACAGGGGCGTAACTAGTACTTTGTGAGCCCCATAGCAGAATTTTGAAGGGGCCCCCTGCTCAGATCTCCACCATATACATAAACCTCCTCATTTCACTCAGATTATCAGTGTAGTCAGCAGCCTCCTGAGCCCTGAAATGGTGCCTGGTGACTCCTCTCTCTTCTCTGACATCAGCGTCATTGCGGAAAATGAAAAGGAGCCGGAGATAATGTTTCGTGATCCCATGCAGGAATCTTTCTCCACAGTGCTGCTATAGTCACAATGGATCGACTGTTAATCCTCTGTGATCCTATATTGCAGTACTGCGAAGACAGACTCCACAGCGCTGCTTAAGAACCAGACAATGCCAATACTGGTGTGGTGAGGGTGATTGCCGGTGGGCCACCTAAGCTGTCAGACCCCATAGCAATTACTCCATGGCACCCCCTATAGTTACACCCTTGCCCTTGCACAATCCCAAATTCCACATTTGTTTCCTCCACATGCCATGCTAATAGTGTAGATGCCAAACTGTTCATTTTGTTGACTGAAGCAATAGGCTGGTACTAACTAATGACATTTCTGTGACATGGCTCCATAATGAATGGGCTCATAAGCTACAAATCTATTCTGTACTTATAGTCATAATTATGTACATAGCTATTTGTATATAAAATAAAGAATAAAGCAAATAGAATATATAACACAAAACACCCATCCCTTATGATGTAAATGCTGCAATTAAAGAAGCACTGTTGTTTAAATTTGATTTATGGTCTTTCAAACCCCTCTCATTGTTCTTTATCATGTGACATTAAAGAATGGTAGAATTAGCTAAAAATAACTACATTTAAAAGCTGCTAATTAGTTAACATAAGCAACATCCCTATTTGTACTTCTCTGTTTATGCTGATTTAAGAAATGAACATAAATACATAAATAATACAGAAACATGAAACCACGAAAAAGATCAATTGTTTTGCTTTAATAGGATGCTTTCAAGCAATGACCAGAACAAAATAAATAACCTCAGAATATTTGGAAATGGAAAGATATTAATCAATCATTTACAAGAGACAGTTTTATATTGCATTAAACATCTGTTGTGTAACTGGAACCCTCAGAACTACATTTGCCTTAGATGTACTGATCTGTAATACTGATTCATGCGCCCTCTGTAATATGTTTGGAATATGTAGAAAAAAACCTGGTTATTTTAAAGTTATGTTTGTAGCTCACAAACACAATACACTTTTTAAAAGAGATTATAGGCTTGAGCTCTTTGTATCATTGGAATGGATCCTGACGTCCATCTGAAAACCATTTTTCGCACGAAAAATGTGTAGGTCGGATGTGCGCATTCGCCCAACAGATGTTCTGCAACAGATTTGTCCAACAGGGCGGCACATTCCCTGATGCACACCAAAACTCTGTAAGATGCTGCCTCCATTCCCCTCTTTAATGCGAACTGTCAGACCTCCATGTGTGCAGTAAACAGAGGTCTGGATCAGATCCATTCTTAGTAATTACTATAGAACATTTGGAGGAAAGAAAGTATAAGGCTAGTTTATGGTACACTGAATGCTTAGTTGTATTTAACCATACGGTTAACCATTGGTTTCAAATAGAAGAACGATTATATAAAACATTACTTTTAATTGTTTTAAACTTAAAAAAAAAATACAAAAAGCTAAATATAACGAGTATTAATAAAAGAGTTAAACATTTTCCACACACGGTGAGTCAGCTTGGCAATATAAGGTGTTTAAAATACCCTTCAGAAAAAAGTACAGTTGTAACCAATAATCTCAAGTAAGTAGAATGAGGTATCAAATGGTTGGAGCGCAGGATAGGAAAATAACCTTATTTGTAGAAAAAACTACCTAGGTCTTCATGTAATGGGTACTTACCCTGACCAACATGCCTAATCGCCTCACGGCAGAGCTTCCCTCCAAATGAATGGGGTTTAAATATCCCTGTGCTGAGATAAAGTGCCCATAAGAATCTAGTGCATGGAGTTATAATGCTAAGCCAAAATTAAAAAAAGGAGTTAATCAGGATGGCAAAGCAAACAAATCGAAAAAGCTGGTGGAACAAAAATTAAGAGTCAATATAAGAACGAATATAGGGAAGCCAGGGTGTAACTCGGCGTCCTCTTAACGCCAACGTACGTTTTGCCGTCAGGCTTAATCAAGGCCTTTTAGGTTGCACAGACACATTTTGGATTCATTGATTCTCTGCTGTGTGGTCCTTGGTGTCCCTTCTCTGAATGGGAAATTTGACATATCTTTTGTTAGTAATACTGTAGTATGCATTTACAATTCATGTTCAGATAGTGTGCAGTGATGATCTGTGTGTACATCTTTGTGAGGCCACTCAGCTTCTGTAAACTGAGCATACATACTTGTATGAGGATCAGGAAGATGTAAGTTGATATGCAGTGCTGCATAGTAGTAAATAGTAGTAGATAGGACAGATTGCATAGTAGTAGATAGGAAGTATTGCATAGTAGTAGATAGGACATATTGCACAGTAGTAGATAGGAAGTATTGCATAGTAGTAGATAGGAAATATTGCATAGTAGTAGATAGGATGTATTGCATAGTAGTAGTGGTAGCAGTAGTAGAAGAAGTAGTAGCAGTAGCAGGCCCGGCAACAAAACATCTAGGGGCTCAGTGCACTCATCCAACCCATCCCATTTCAATAGTAGTATCTATCTATCTATCTATCTATCTATCTATCTATCTATCTATCTATCTTCTATCTATCTATCTATCTATCTATCTATCTATCTATCTATCTATCTATCTATCTATCCAAACAAAAAAGCTATAAACTATATACTGTATAGTATTTCTGTTATTTTTTTCCTTAGCACTAAGTCAGACAAGATTCTCTAATAACTATTTCCTGAATTCAGTAGCAATTTAACATGTAAATAATCTGCAGTGTATCTGCTGGTTTAAGATGTTGCCATGAAGGAAACTGTAGTTGACATCTTAAAATATACTGCAGGAATTTCCCCCTAGAGCAATGTACTTTATTTTACTAAGCACTTTACTCTTATTGCATAAGTATTTTTCTATTGCATTTTATCAGCCCCAGTGGCACATTTGTGAAGGTTTACCACCCGTTTCCCAGCACTACAGAACCGGACACACATTTTATTAAGCTTGACAATTCAGTGTAATGTTATACTTTGTTGGTATATTATATAGAATCCTATATGGTTTTGCAGAGTGACTACATTGAGAATGATCCAGAGCTGCTCTGATACCCAATTTTTAGGTGTAAAAGTTATTTATGATTGTACCCACTAATCATTCCCAATTATAGTGTTCTTCTATCTAAGTATACAGTGTGTTATCACAGTAAACATTGGCAGCATTACACTTAGGTTTGTTGGTGGAGAGGCATGTGTTGCAAGGCACATAATTCAGGTAGCACCACCTACTGATACCGTATATTGACATTGGGGTAGATCCAGACCTAAGTGCTTGTTATGTTTCATCGCGTAGCGTATTTTCTATGCACTTCCCTTGTTCGTACGTACTTTGGCCGTTTTACACTTGCCAAACCCTACCTTAACTTTTCAAAGTGTAGCTACTGACACATATAAAGGCTTTACATACATAAGTGTCTAAGCACGCCCATACTCTATGATTTAAATGCCTCACCCCACCACCGAAGCGTAATTATGGGTGTCGTATGGGTGTCACGCCCCATTGCTCGTAGTTACGCTGTTGATATGTGGCTGGTACGTACGTTCAGAGTTACGTGGCGAAACATCTGCCGTGCGCATACGCAGTAAATACTAATGGGCAATTTTATGTCAGCGGATAGTGTAAAATCGTTCGCTGGCCCATTGTTTCTATAAATGAAATATCCCGGTTGAAGTATATAGAATCCAATATGTGAGTTTTTGTTATTAGCCATATAAAATTGTTTGCCGATGTGTCAAGAACCTTAAAGCTGGAACTTAACTTACAATCCACAGGAGTGTCATGATCTTATGCATTTTTTTTTCTAATATCGTTTGAATAAATCAAATAGAATTGATTTGAAGGAACAGTTTTGCCTTTTTGCTGCTTTGCATTACAGAACTTAAGTTATATTTATATAGCATCATTTCAGCTACCACATAGATTACCATACATTATTTACAAAAATATGTTGGAATTGCTGAAATGATTATACAATTTTTTTTTAATAGGCATAAACCTAATTATTACTGTCCACCAGCAACATGTTTGCTACAGTTAAACATCATCCTCTATTTGTCAAGCTATGCACAGTACAACACAAACTAAAATGAGATAATTGGGAGGTAGTCATAAAGTCAGCTTGAATATATTATCACAAGTATATGTGAGATAATATTTGTTTTAAAAAGATTCTCTTGCATTGTAAACTCAGTCTCATTAGAGACCACATTTAAAAGGCTTATAAAGTTACTCATTAATGTTATCTTGTTGTATCTCCACAGCTTTTTCATTAAAGAAAATTCAGCAGAAAGCATTTTCTCTTGATAGCAAGAACCAATTTGCAATAAATGTTCTGGAAACCACTAGGGAAACCATTACTGAGGTCTAATAAAAACAGACAAGCGTAACTTGTTCTATATTTTTGTTTCAATCACATACAGATGAGATCCCACTCTCGACACCAACTGCGAGAGACAGCTTTGACAAACTCTCCCTGTCTGGACATGGACAGCCTCTACCTCCTGGTTTTCCTTCTCCCTTTCTTTTTCCTGATGGGCTTTCTTCCATAGAGACGCTTTTGACTAATATCCAGGTAAGCATTTCCTGTGATGACTAAAAAAACAACCCAGAGTTAAACAAGTACAGACTTACAGTTATATATAATAACATACATAAGCTAATAAAAGCCAACCGTAACATTTGTTGGGTACCAAAACCATTGGTGTCGATAAAACTACTGAAACACAACTTATAGCTATAGTTCTGACCATGTAGCAATGTATTTTCCATACTTCTACAATAGATAGGAAAATAAAGCAGGAAATAGCTGCAAGAAACGAGTGTCTGTTGACTGCCCCTTATGACATATATACAAAAACCATATAAACAAATAGGGGAAGAAATCCTGGCACTGCGTTTGATGATTTTACTTCTCAGTTAATTTCATAAATAATATATACAAATAATCATCAGATATTCTTTAATACATATCATATTGCAATATTTTGTACCGCAAGACATTTTAAACAACAAATAACATCAAAACAACATATATATTTATGAAATGGCACTTCCCAAAGCAAAACTTGCAGTAATTTTCCATTTACATTACAGACTGGCAGTGACAGTATTTGAGTCATGGGTGATGTATTTGCATCAGTAAGGCACAGTTAGAGAGAAAGACATAAGAGGTGTTAGAGTAAAGATGTTCAGTAAGTGGAGAGATTCAGTATGTAGGACTGGATCCAGTCTCATGCAAAATGGCAGTTTTGTGTGTGCACATGTTCACAGGTCACAGGACGGTGCTGGAGGCACTGGATTCAGGCAATTGCACAGGAGGTGTTTCCATTGACTGAACGGGGCTCAGTGCACCCAACCCTATCTATCTATCTATCTATCTATCTATCTATCTATCTATCTATCTATCTATCTATCTATCCTTATATCTTTATTTTTTCTTTCTATCTATCCAATATATTTTGCTCCCCTTCCCTCAAAAAAAGTATGTCCAGCTGTTCATTTCCATCCCCTCTTATGTGCCCAGTCATCCATTTCTGCCCTTTATATATATGCTCATTCTCCATTTCTGCCTCTTGTATTTGTGTCCAGTCTTCTTTATTGCCCCTACTATGTGGGCCCAACTTCAATTTCTGCCCTTTGTATGTGTGTCCAGATTAATTTGTAAATGTGTCCAGTATCCCCTTATGTGTGTGTTCAGTCTCTATTTCTGCTCCTTGCATGGTGTGTCCAACTTCCATTTCTGCCCCTTGCATGTATGTCCAGCCTCCATTGCTGCCCCTTCCATGTGTGTCCAGCCTCCATTTCTGACCCTTGCATTTGTGTCCAACTACCATTTATGCCCCTTGTATATCTCCTCCTTCAATTTCTTTCCCCTTTATATCCAGAACTTTAATAATCTATTCTAAGAATTACTGACCTTTACTGTCTTCTTCTCCCTATTCCTCCACAGTGCTCTCAGCTGACCTGTCATTCACATTAACAGTATTGTTATACAGGGATCCTATGGTACCAAATCTGTTTCCATGAATGATGCTGTGTATATGTTAGGTCAGCATCATTCATTGAAATAGAGTTAGTCTTACAGGGCTTCTGTAGGAGCCAGTATTGTGTATGTAAATAACGCTGGGAGTCTCCACTGTGAATGCTGTCTTTTAGAAGTAGACACAGCCAAAATCTGATTTAGCTAAATTTTTTCAGAATAGGTAAGTATGCCTATTGGCATACTTACCCATTTATTTTTTGAAAGCCACCGAAGGACCCGTCACACCCACGGCAGTCCCCAACAGAGAGGTGAATAGGGTCAGCCTGCGAGTAGTAGAGTCTTAAGCTGGACATACACTAGGACACTAGGGTGAGCTGATAAACGGGACGATTTCCCGCTAGGGAAATGTCCTGTTATCTGCACTATACACCTCTCCTGCTGAGACCGATAATCCTAGCAGAAGAGGGGAGAGGGCAACGCTCTATGTTGCTGCTGCTGCTTTATATCTATGTACAAAGCTGCTCTGACAGCTTTGAAGGTATACTTTACAGCTGTCAGAGCAGCATAGTACATAGATATACAGCAGCGGCTATTGCATGCAGTAACACAGATAACTAGCAGAAGAGGGGAGGGGGCAGCGCTCTATGTTGCTGCTGCTGCTGCTTTATATCTATGTACAAAGCTGCTCTGATAGCTGGGAAGGTATACTTTACAGCTGTCAGAGCAGCATAGTACATAGATATATAGCAGCGGCTATTGCAAGCAGTAATACAGATAAGAATCAGCTGAAGCTGCGCTTCACACAGCACGTTTTCAGCTGCTCCCTGTCTGTACTACTCCCTGCAATAGCCGCTGCTATATATTTATGTACTATGCTACTCTGACAGCTTTAAAGTATACCTTCAGAGCTGTCAGAGCAGCTTTGTATATAGATATACAGCAGCAGCTTTGACTAGGGAGCCATTCAACTTGCAGATTGGCTCCCTTAAAATATCGGGAGCTTTCTACTGATTTAAATCAAACATGTCAAAAGATCAAATAATCACATCAAAGCGTTTCTGGTGCATTTATTTGGCGTTTAAAAAATTGATCTGTACCATACACTAGAGCAATTATTTGCCCGATCACCCGATAATTGGTGATCGGGCCTATAATCGATCTAGTGTATGGCCAGCTTTAAGGTTAGGCTGTAGGGATGGGAGTTTTAGGGTTAGATTACGGGGAGCGGAGTCTTAGGTCAGGCTACAGGTAAGGGAGTCTTAGGGTAAGTCTGTGGGAAAGGAGGGTTAGAGTCAGGATGTGGGAAGGGAGTCTTATGGTTAGGCTGCGGGGAAGGGAGGGTTAGGGTAACGGAAGAGGAGGGTTAGGGTATGGATTAGGTTGGGAATAGATTGATACTCATCTTATGGCGCAGCGTCTTTGGTCTGGTGGATCAATTGCTCTGCCTCTTCGAGGCAAAAGCAATTAGTTTCCCATCCAGTTCGGAACTGACTAGGAGAGAACGTGCCTTTTTATATCTATCTACTACATCACAGTATTTTGTTCAGTTGTTTTATTAAAATTCTTGTGCTATTATTTTTTATGCTTTTATTTCAAGGTGTAAACTATCAAAACAATTTCACATGACCTAGTATCCTCTCTTAAAATAAAAAGTTCTATAACACTGTTTGGAATTAAAAGAGAAATATTACTGAGAAAGCAATTCAGGGTTTTTTTTTTTTGTACATCTAATGACAACAATAATCACTCCAAACACAAAGATGTATTTTGTTCATAATATATTTATTGTATGCTATTCATTTATGAATTTTATTCAACCACTGACAATACAACCAATCAACACATTAAGTGGTGCCAACATTGGCATCTTACTAAATAATCTCTAGACATTGCGTAGAGAGTACATCTTTCAAAGATAAGTCAACAAGATCAATCAGAGCAGAAAATTAGAATTTAGTATCTCAGAATTAAAATAAAGCTAAACTAAATTTTTAATTGGGGTGATCAAAGGGGGCACTTGATGTAATGATCTCTTTCATTTGTTGTTAATTGTTTGTTGCCGATGAAGTACAGTAAAACAAAGAGCATTGCTGAATGCAAGTAGTTTGAAATGAAACATTTACTGTCCTACTCCAACAAAAACATATCACTATCAAATTGCTGTGCTAATGATTTGGAGTGTATTGTATTTTTCGAAAGGGCATTAAATAACAGCATTATAAATATACTGTATTAGATTTACATTACATTAGATGAACATAGAAGACTATTTGTTAATGTTTTCACATACACAATAATTTATGAGCAGCACCCCTGATCTAGAAAAGCCACACTCACCTAGAATTGATATGGAGAGGGTGAAGCTATTATCTTCATATTTTAAAATTTACTGAACCTGCCCATAGCTCAGCTATAGATCTTTATGGATGAGCCCTGGACAGAATGTAATCTGCTTGTTTTCCCTGCAGCGTCGTGATTCCGCGCTATCCATCTACTGGCTACAGGTAACAGAGGAAGGGCTTCCCCCCTACATTATACATTATGGGATTTGTATTTAATAAGGGATTGTCTGCTTTAATTGTAATAGCTGTACGTGCTGGTGTCAATAGTGGTGACACTATTTATTATAAACATCTGCAAGCCCTGACATAATAGGGTCTTGATAGCTAATTTTAACCGGGGTATGTGTTAGTAATTTCAACAGTCTTGTTTTTAATTAAAGGAAGCAGACTCACCAGACCCACCAGAGGTCTGATATTACTAAATCTCTAGATGGGACTGGCCAGATTGGCAGAGACCGGCAACCTCTAGGCTCTGCTTGCACTGCTAACTCTTTGCAGGACAGTGTCTTATGGTGTCTTCTAGTAAGATAATGTTTGCTCTATAGATTGCAGAGACATGTACACATTAATACATTAACTACAAGAATACATTGTTGCTACTCTAGTGATAGGTTGGGGGTATAATGACAGAATAATGATGTGTGTTCCTCCATAGATTGCCTGTGTTTTCAATATGTTCTGTTCTGTAATTATGTTCTGTAAGTTTATTGACAGTCATTTTCATTTTTATTTTAGGGTTTGTTAAAGGTTGCTATAGACAACGCACGAGCTCAAGAAAAACAGGTACAGATGGAAAAGACTGAACTGAAGATGGAACTATTCAGGGAACGAGAACTAAGGGAAACCCTAGAAAAACAGTTAGCAGTAGAACAAAAGAACAGAGGTACTCATTTTATATTTATGATATTGTAACAAATTATAGGCAACTAATTGTAATTAGACTGATTTCGATATCATGTTATGCTGTAAAGAATGATCCCATCAGTTATCCTTTGTTCATTGTTTAAGTACAAGTCATGTAGGAGTAGGAGTCATGTATAAATGACCGAAAGAGAGAGAAAGTGCTAAACAACCTTTGTTTGCTGAACTGGTTTGACATCAAGAGAGTGAAGATGAAGAGGAAGAGAGAGACAGAGAAGAGTGAGAGTAAAAGAAGAGAAATAGGGGTCTATTTACATAGGAGTTTATTTTTAAATGAACAGTGCTGATCCAGACTGGCTTCTCCCTGCAGCGAACCCAGCAGCAATTTACTAATACTTACCCCTCCTGCGAGGTCCTGCTATTATCTCTGAGCTCATCGCAGGACATTTCATTCATACAAAGTATGAATGAAGTCCTGTGCATGTGCAGAGACTCCATTGTGGGACTTTGAAAATTTCAAGTCCCGGTATGAAAAACACTGCACATGTCGAATGCGTCTCCCAGACAGCTACGTTTTATTATTTCTCTTTATTGTTTTATTATCATTAATATTTTTTATGTTTTTATTTCTTTTTAATGTTAAAAATTAAATGGAAAAAAAATATATTTTTTTATTAGTTTTTTACATTTACACACAGGTTTATTTCATTCTCCCCATACATGTCCCCCTTTTCCTCCCCCTAATAACAGCTATTAGGGGGAGGAAAAGAGGGGTATATAGCAGGGTTGCCAACTTTTAAAAGCTTATAAAAGGGAAGCTATAGATGCATGCAGGAGGTAGGGCTTAATGACTCGATTTATGCAAATCGCTTCATTAAGCCCCACCTTTGCCTAATACCTACCCGTTTCTAGATCTTATAGGGATTGTGACGAGGCTAGATGGAGCAAATTGCGTCAAGAAGTCCACCCCTGTCCCTAGTATACTAGTGCTGCTAGGCAGGGGGGCAGGACTTGAGGCATTGGTTTCCATGAAACCACGGCCTCAAGTCACTTGCGGGAGATTTGCAGGCTCTCCCGGGAGAACTACCCGAATTTCGGGAGTCTCCTGGACATTCCGGGAGAGTTGGCAACCCTGGTATATAGGGGCCTGACCTGGTGCTATTTTTACGCCGGGAGCTTTGAAAACAACGGGCCGGCGGGATGATGCAATGTATACATACATTGCCATGGAAACTGAAGTTTTTAATGGCGATGCATGCTTTGTAACTATCAAAAACTTCATTTTTATGTGATAGTGACAGTTTTTATTTCAAAACTGACACTATAGCATTAAAATGAAGTTTGTAAATAGACCCCATAGAGAGACAAGGGAAGAGAAGGGAAATTGAGAGAGAACTAAGAGAATACAAACAGAGAGAGAGAGAGAGAAGAGAGAGGTGTAGAAAGAAAGAGAGGGAGAGCGATGAGAAAGAGAGATATCTACTATATTTTTTAGGATGCAGTAAAGTCAAATCAATAAATTCATTTATGGATTGGCAAAAATGTAGCAACTAAAGGTTATGTACAGGTCAAAGATTTTTCACTTCCTCTTGTGCTCAGAATATTGTACTACATGAATGACAATGACAAGCCATCAAAGTAATTAAGCTGACATTTCCTTTTTCAGCAATAATTCAAAAGAGACTTAAGAAGGAAAAGAAGGCAAAAAGAAAATTACAGGAAGCCTTAGAATTTGAGACAAAAAGAAGGGAGCAAGCTGAGCAGGCACTAAAACAAGCAGCATCTTCAGAGGGGCTCAGGGTCCTCAACGGTAAATATGTGTTAAGTATGTGTACTCTAGTAGACAAACATGAATGAAACTAAGCATTATCATTACAACCTTGAAACCTACAGACCTACACATGAATGACACACTCACCATTATAAGCATCAAAAAGTGTTATAAATAATATAGTAAATATAGTCTTGGAAATTCACTTAAATTTAGTGTCATGTATGCCAGTATATTCCAATCTAAAGCTATAGTGTATTGCACATGGCACGGAAGGTAAAGATCAATTTCATGAATGCATGTTAAATGCACAAAACAAACATCAAAGTACATTAACTGTGCAGTCCATTAAGGTTTATACTCAGTCCTTTTCTGTCAAATGAAGGGCAACCCGGATGACAGTTGATCCTAACCTATAGGTTGAATAATGTTGCATTTGTGCTACTAATGCCATTCATTTCTGTCCCTGCTTTAGAGGCTTTGACCCCAGAAATAGAATCTGACCGCAACGGGGCCAGAACAGATGCTGAAAGGACAATACAAGGTATGGTGTGTAAAGTCCATAAATTTAGATCTTGCATGTGAGTGTTATTATAGTATGCTATTCAGCCATGTAGCTCACCATCTGGCTGAAATGAACACAAGTGCACACAAGGTCACATTTGCACTTGTTTATTACAGTAAATTAATTTTGTCATGTGTAACTTAACAGCTAAGCAGTCAATTCCCTCTCACACAATGTAGAACTCCATCATTTTTAGAAGTCAAATTAAATGTAAAATATATATATTTTCCCATTTGTCATTATTTCCATAAAATATATTACTTTTTCTTTTGGTTTCTAGTCGTACAATGGTCATAAATATATACTGGATCTAGACTGGCAAAAAAAGGTGTTTGCTAATCGCTAGAATTGGAAAAAGCTGCAATTTTGCAGCAGCGTATGCCACGCTTGCCTCGTGATTCAGTGCAAATTTGGATACAGACTTCTGTACTGATTGCTTCTCTGCGGCACTTCCGACAGCAGGGTGGGATAGATCGGGTACATACGGTAGCTAGTGGGAGTGGGATGTATGTAAATATTATATTGAGAGTTTCTAAGCGTCCTCCACCCTATCCAGAGTATCGATGCATCCCCATTTTATGTGAGGTTGCATTGCAAATCATAATGTAGGTATCAGAAGGCCATGTGAGCAAGGGTAATGGGGTAAGAGTGGACCTGGCCAATGTTGTCACAAATTCTACAATTTTATCTTATGAAATAAAAGGAATCTAACATTGCAAATATATAGCAGTATTGTTTTAAATGTATATATGAATTTGGCATATCGTTTTATTTATTTATTTTGTTTCTTTACTATATTAGCAATATTTCTCAGGTCAGGTTAGAATCAAGCATACATGAAAACTATGGTTAAATATCTGTCCCTAAATAAATACGTATGTACGGACTCTTGATCATGCAAACCAACTTTTATGTCTTTTCATCGTCTTACAAGCATGCTCTGTTGGGGTCCCTACAGGCTCATGTAATTAGCAAACAAATTAGCCAACATCTGGATTTTATACAATTTTTATTTTGTTCTGGGATTTGGAGAAAAATGCTTCTTAAAACATAAAAAAGTTTAATCAAACTTTCAAGTTCCAAATGGTCTCAAATCTATAAATAAGAGCTAATGGCTTAAGTGCTTAATACAAAAACACATCTCTTTCTATTTCTGAATTGTGTAAATTAGAAAAAATTTCAATAAATTAATTCCTAGAAGTAAATTAATACCGATTCAGATTAGAATGTAAGTTTCACAAGCTTGCATGAAAAACATTTGTTAATCAGTGACTCATTGTAAGTTATTACAAAAGGTAACTTTTTACATTGTCTGAGTGTATATTGATCACACTTTATCTGGATACATTTTATCTATGTATTCACAAGAAAGTAAATGCCAAACAAGAACTTTTTGTCTTCTCTTGGGATCAATATTTATACAGTAACTGTGAATTCAAAAGAAGTAAATTCTTCCCTGACACTTGGTAATACTATAGATATTTAACCTTTATACATACATTTTAGTGTGAAAGTTAGGAATACATTATGTTTAAAATTTCATTTAGCCAAAAAAACCCACTAAAATGAATAATATTTCTTGTAAGTTCAAACAGAGAGCCATATTTTCATCTGTAGCAAATCCTAATTGTTCGTTTGTGATCGAGAAGCATTAACATGTACTGCTGCGTATTGAATCTCAAATTTTAGCTGCAAGTCCCATGCAAGATTACACTTATTCTTTACTATTGTTGCCTTCTTACTATGTGATGTCCCTGGCAACCACCATAATGCTCCTAATAGACAGTCAAATTATTCAGGTATTCTCAACAACCTAATTATTGGACATTTGTGTTTTTGGACCATTTGTTGGCATTACATAAAATTATCCCATGCTTTACACTATACAACAGTTTGACCACTTGGACAATAAAATCGTTTTGTATATAGTAATAATAATAATAATAATAATAATAATAATAATAATAATAATAACTAGCTTAACTGATTTAACTGGTTTCAGAAATTGGAAAGTGTTATTCTTTTTAAGCCAATATTCTACAGAGTGTTGTCTGCTTATCATCCTGTCTTTCTGTTTCCTCATCATTACTTTATTGATATTGCTTGTGTTGTGGAATTGTCAAATATAGTCTACAACAACAGTTCATTTAAAACAGTGAGGGATGAGGTATAGCAGTGATGGTAACAGCAGGCACCAATTTTTTTTTTTGTGGGGGCAGGGTCAAAATAATAATAAGGAATCTTAGAATTAGAACAAGCACCTAATGTATATTATTGTTCAAATTATTCCACAATTCGCTCCATATCTACTCAACGTGCCGTATTCAGAGATCTGTTTCTTTAAAGTACGTAAATTTACGCACGGCTGTTGCAAGGTAACACCCATGACACTCCCCTCACGGTGACTTACGAGTGCCATAGGGCACAGTTATTTTTAAGTGTACATTTCCAAGCGTATAATGCCTCCGTACGTGCGTATCTAACTAACCGCACCCTCACCTCACTCTCAAATGGTCATTTAAATGCCTTCCCCCCACCCACTTACACGGATATTGCTCCGAACGGATTATAAACACGTCCCTCTGTATGGATCTTCCCACGTGCGATTCACAAGTCTGTGCCTGAAGGACTTCCGTGCGTAAAATCAACATATGCCCAGTTCATCGGATCATAAAAATACGCACTGAACTTCACAAAAAAACGGGTCTCTGAATACGGCCCAATATCTCCACCCTTCCATACTAGGAAATTGCCAGTGATCCCTTCCCACAATACTACCAACTCCAGAAACAGTTGTGTCTTTCCTAACGCTGAAGACTCTCACGCTCTTCTGGTGGAGGAGGGTAGCGCTGGGCTTTAGAGGCTTACCAGATGCTGCTGCACTGCTGCATGTCACAGAGTATAAAACAACAGATCAAAAGGGGCGCAACACTTACCACACTCTGCTGGCTCTGCAGCTGGGGTATTTCTTAAGATAAGTAAAGATATGGATGTGGGTGCAGTCTTGTCAATGACTTTGTACAGTAGGTTTGTAAAAGTATTTTATATTTAATTTGGCTAAATATAGGCAACCAATTTTAATACAGAGTAGACCAGCTGCATAGCTATTTATGGTGATCTTGAATAATATAATGAATTTACAGTTCAAATGAAGCAACTAAAATGATAACAGGAAACAAAAGACAGTGTTGACTGCAAATGTGAGACAGTAGTTTCTGGGGTTTTTCAGGTCAATTTTAATTACAATGGCTTTAAACTCAATAAGCATGATGTATACAGTATACAATGCATGTTATGTGAAAGTTAATAACTTATTAATTAAGACAAGGTAGATACATTGATGATAATAATAATAATAATAATAATAATAATAATAATAATGATACTTCACTCCTAGACACATGGGGCTGAAGAATATTTCCTTTGGCTCATATCTCAGAATAAGCCCCCTGTGTTTAAATGGATAATACGCTACCTGCCTGCTAATAAAAAGACAGCTATTAATTAAAATATATAAATAAAAATAAGAAAAACACACATTTTTACTAAATTTTAGATGACTGCATAAACCATCAAAACTCTCATTACCACTTAATTAAATGGAAAAGAAAATATATTTATAAACTATTTTATTGCAATAAAAAAACCAACAACACATGAGTGGCTATAATTTAGTGAACATTGGTTAGAGAGCCATCATATTACAAATAAAATACATCAATTGTTTGATGTTTGATATTTGGTAGGGGGGTATTGTGGCAGAGCCCTATCTTAAGTTCCCACCACAATGCCACATATTTTTCTTATAATCTGTACAAAAAAAAAGAATTTAATGCTAAGAATGTCTTATTATTAGACTTGAATGTACATTTTCAAGTGTAATCGTATGAATTTGGTTTAATTAATGCAAGAACTAATACTACAGAGGGACTCACTTGTTTGTAGCAGAATTAAGATATATCATTTAAATTTGAAAATGTCAAATAGTATACTTTGTTATCATAGCTTACATTAGTATGTCACTACCACAATCACAATATACCACAATATTTTTTTTTCAATTATTATTTCAAATGTTCAAACTATATTAATGAGAACATCACTTGGAGAACTAATTATTTCTATTTGTCTTGTGTCACACTTTCTAATTCCCCTATATTAGAACAGCCAAAGCAAATTAATTGCTTTTCCAGCAGTTGAACCACTGCCAAGAATGAGCTCACGTACTCTTTCCTCTCACTTCTTTCTAGGACTGTATTGTGTTAGATATTCCACGCCATACAAATCATGGTCTTGAGAATACCTGTTTACACTTTCTTTGTTGCCGTGCACTTGATGAAATGTATACACGTTTAAGTGACCCACTAGGAAAGATAAAGTTCTTTTACATCAAAACAGTTAAAGTGAAATTAAAATTAAATGACTGAATCTCAGTGAAGCAAAAAAAAGCAGTAATTAATGGTTCCCTTAATTGTCTTCATAAAATATTTGCATGGGTCTAATTTGCATAATTTGCATGTATTAATTAATCTTTCAAAGGAATTTTATGCTGAGAGAAGCCAAAAAATCCCTTTGTTTTATTTAACATCTAATGAAATATTTATCTTCTTTAATGAACTTCTCATCTTCATTAAAATAAAAATTGTGCAACTTTGTGTGTTTTAAATGTTTTTATAATTGAAGTCTTCTGAAAAACCTCTTTAAGCTTCAAATGTCGACAGAACAAACATATTTTTATGCTTTCTGCATCATTTAACTTCGGCGTACTGTATAAACAAATGGAAATGTATACAACTGTTTATTTTTGTTCTAGCATGACACAATGTCATTTGAGAAATTCCAAATTACATTTATTTATTTTTTACACGATTTTCTCTTCATGAATCATCATTTATCAGACTGATTACTTTGCGTATATTCTTAGACTAAAAAGAAAAGTAATAACACATTTTTATTTATGGTTATACCATTTCTATTGTTCTTTCAAAATAATCTAGTTAGCATTGTCATGTTAGCTTTCAGGTATCCTTTTTATTCTCTGCATATTGTGCGTTATGTTGAGAGGAACACATGATTGTTCCCTTTACAAACTGTGCATAGGTATTCTGTTTTGTTTATAGAGTGGCACAAATATTCTACAGTCCTTATCACAGTGTCACATTTGTCCCAAGCAACTCCTCCCATATTATAGATTAACCTCATTGGGGCTGATCCAGAGATACGGCCGCCGCACTGTTTATGGCGGCCTTATGCGTAAGAACGGCAGAAATGTCGTTCTGCGCATCGTAACAGCGTAGTTACGGACAAAGGAGTGGGCAGCTCTGTAACTACGCTGCAGTTACGGAAGCTGGACGGGGGGAGGGAGGGTAATTAGGACGGAAGGGCTGGGTAGAGTGTTTTCCGCTCCTGTGTGAGCGTAGTTACACACAGTTATGCCGGCTGAAGTTAGGGTAGCCTTCAGCCGGCGTAACTGTGTGTAACAACACTCACACAGGGGGAGTGACAGGGGGAGTGCACCAGAGTGGACCAGCGTAGCTCTGGATCAACCCTTATTATCACTAAGAGGGAAATAAACTTTTATAAAAAGCCGTATTTTAAGGTTGCATGGCATTAAAAGAGTCATCATAACTGTTCTCACTTTACTAGTGATAATTCATGAGTTGCAATTGAAAAAAACTGTAAAACACCATTGTTTTACATCTACAGTAGATAGAATGTCCTGCCCTATTTAAAATGGACGCCTATTTTACATTCTTGTATTATTTGTATAGGTTTCATCAGGGGAGATATAGAACACTGGAACAGATTGGTAGCTGCAGAACAGATACGCTGTATCCACCTGTCTTGCTCCAATGCTGGAATAGCCTGGCTGACAACACTCCACATTTAAGACAGCTGCCTGTGTATGCATTGTATAACACCGGTGCTAGCGCCTCATGTAGAGTCCTGTGTGCCTCCTTTGTTGGTTTGTGGAGAGGCAGAAACTTTTAAAGCACATTGGGCCTGATTCTCATTTTTTTAAGCCTCTTGTGTTAGTCCCCTGAAAAGTGCTATAGGCGGCGATCAGCAGTTTATGTAGGGTTCTGGACAAACTCCTCACGAGAGAGGGGAGTGACAGGGGAGTGCACTCCCCTCTTCCATGCGGGCTCCAGGTCTCTGTGTCTATGGAAAACACACAGAGACCTGGACCAGGCCCAGTGAGCCCGATCCTTGGCCCAGTAAGCCCGATCCTTGGGTCCGTACCACAGGGGAATTACGTACGGCGCGTACATAATTCCCCTGTCTTGAAGGTTGTGTGCATGCGCACAACATTCTTACGATGCCATAAGGGTTGGCATACGTA
Organism: Limnodynastes dumerilii; assembly: GCA_011038615.1. Lineage (NCBI taxonomy): Eukaryota > Metazoa > Chordata > Amphibia > Anura > Limnodynastidae > Limnodynastes > Limnodynastes dumerilii. The sequence goes on along the minus strand of WWET01000541.1, from coordinate 384,644 downwards.
GCGTATGTTACGTACGCCGGCTGGTACGGAAAAGGGTCTGTCCTTTGGTCGATGGTCGTATCACCGCTGTGAGGCAGATATACACATGTAAATGTAGGGACGGGGCAGGGGAAGCCCCATTATGACCTGGTGTATGGCCGTAGGGCTGCAGTCCTGGTCGTAAAAGTTAAGGTAGGAATCTGGACACATAAGTGTCCAGGTTTACTACCTTTAGCAGGGAGTGCAGGGGGCGTGCACTCCCCACTACGCAATCGGCCGTAATGACCACGCTGTCCCATAAGGCTCATGTAGGTTTAGGATACAGACCATTGTGTATAAACATGATATTGAGGTTCTCAAAGTTTGCAGGGTGCTGCAGTGCACTTACAGGCGTGTCACAGGTTCAGGTTGGTCAGAGCATTCGATCTGCAGGAAAAGAAGTGGTGCTATGCTGAATTGAAATGTCACATCAGCATAGCACAGCCTATTGCATTGTTTTGAGCAAAGTACTTAAAAAACAGGACTAGTCAGTAATTATTTGTTTAAGGGGAGCCTTTCAAAAATGTATTGAGACCCTTAGGCTTAGATTTACTAAGCTGCGGGAAAGAAAAATGTTGCCCATAGCAACCAATCAGATTCTAGCTCTTACTTTTCTATTACATACTGGAAAATATCAGCTAGAATCTGATTGGTTGCTATAGGCACTATCTTTTCTTTTCCCACAGCTTAGTAAATCTGGCCCCAAGGCAATTCTGATCTGGATGGTTCTAAACCTTGAACAATTAAATTACCTAAACATGTATAGACTATTTGCAGATTGCTCATTGCTTGTCCAATGGATGACCCATACTGATTTAATAGCATAGCTAAATAGGTTGTATTGTTCTACAGACAAGGTTTTAAAACATTTTGACAAAATTACTGTAGTCTCGATGGTTACTTTGAACAAATAGTATAAGAGAATCTAATTTGTCATAATAATTTATAATCATTTGCCACAATTTGCCAGATCCAGATCTCCGTCCGACACCCGAGTTATGCACACATAGGGCTGGATTCAGAGTTAAGAAGGAGCTTGAAATTAAGGACCTGATTCACACTTAAGA
>WWET01000541.1:333418-370990 GCA_011038615.1 Limnodynastes dumerilii | reverse complement strand
TTAATTCCAGCTTCCATTGTATGCCCCTTGTAATGTCCAGCTTCCATTGTATGCCCCGTGTAATGTCCAGCTTCCATTGTATGCCCCGTGTAATGTTCAGCTTCCATTGTATGCCCCTTGTAATGTCTAGCCTCCATGTCTGCCCCTTGTAATGTTCAGTCTCCACTGTATGCCCCTTGTAATGTCCAGCCTCCACTGTATGCCCCTTGCAATGTCCAGCCTCCATTGTATGCTCCTTATAATGTCCAGCCTCCATGTCTGCCCCTTGTAATGTCCAGCCTCCATGTCTGCCCCTTGTAATGTCCAGCCTCCGTTGTCTGTCTCTTGTAATATCCAGCCTCCGTCTCCTGCCCTTTCTAATGTCCAGCCTCCGTTTCCTGCCCTTTCTAATGTCCAGCCTCCGTTGCCTGCCCCTTGTAATGTTCAGCCTCAGTTGCCTGCCTCTTGTAATGTTCAGCCTCCGTTGCCTGCCCCTTGTAATGTTCAGCCTACGTTGCCTGCCCCTTGAAATGTTCAGCCTCCATTGCCTGCCCCCATATGTTCAGCCTCCATTACCTTCCCACATATGTTCAGCCTCCATTGCCTGCCCATATATGTTCAGCCTCCATTGTCTACCCCCATATGTTCAGCCTCCATTGTCTGCCCCCATATGTTCACCGTCTCCCTCTGCTGGCGGTCACGTGATGGCTGGTAATACAGGCCTCCTACGGGAGCCCTGTAGGACCAAACCTGTTTGTAAAATGGCAGTGACCTCATAGGTTCGGTCACTGCCATTCGCAGTGACAGGTATGGTATTCTTTGTACTGCAGCGTTAAAAGCCCTGCTGCTTAAATAGCGGCAGGGGCTTTTAACAAAAAAAAAATGTTTTTGTCTGTCGGGAAAAGGTACCGGAACGCAGTTCCGGTGTGTCCGATGACAAAAAAAGCCCTGAGCGTGGCACTATTGGTAAGTGGCGGGGGGGGCCCCTAGCTCAGTGCGACCGCTGCGACTCCTGTAGCTACGCCACTGCATATAAATAACATTCAGATTCCTAAACTGAACACAATATAAACACAGGTATCAAGGCAAACATAAACTCTATTCATAGGAGAATTAATGCACAGTAAACATTAACTTAGACAGTTATACCCCATCAAACACTCTGTAATGGTGATGTACATGACGAGTTGTCCTTCATTTCACAGTATAACCCCTTTCTCATCACTACCGATGAAAAACCCAGGTCCCAAAAAAGTCCACAAAAACCCTGGAAATTCCTGGGTCTGACCCTTTCAGATCACCAGGAATTTCCCAGGTTTTAGTGGATTTATTTATAACGTGGCAGGCCATGCTGATGCTTGTAGTGCTACAAACACCAGCATGTCCAAGGATGCCAGGGCATGAGGTGCTTAGAGAACCACATGCGCCAGCATGCCCTGTCATTCTGTGTTAAACACAAAATTGTTATGCCTCCCCTAGCTACATAATAAAATTTAGGGCCGGACCTTAATATAAAAGAAATACTTAACATTTAATGCCCCTAATATAAAAAAGATACTTAACATATAGGGCTCTATTTACAAAGATCATTTTAGTGCGATAGGGCCAGTTTTCACTTCATAACTGGCCCTATCACATTAAAATGAAGTGGACCATATTTGCAAAACGTCGGAGCGGAGTTTTACACTCCACTCCTGGCATCAAACTAACGGTAGCTCAGGCTGGCATTAGTGGAAAGTATTCCGGCGATGTCCCCATATATCCCTCTTTTCCTCCCCCTAATAGCTGTTATTAGGGGGGAGGAAAAGGGGGGCATGTATGGGGAGACCATCGGAATACATCACAATCGTGCCCCAGTATAAAAAAAAAACTGAAAAAAAACCCCCATAGAAAATAAACATTTACTCACCTGTCCGGGGATGCCGTCGGGCTGCAGCTGTCCGGTTCTGGCATGAATACACTGCACATGCGCAGTGTTTCTCATGTCAGGACTTGAAAAATTTCAAAGTGCCTAAATAGAAGCACTGCGCATGTGCAGTGTTTCTCATGTCGGCACTGAAATTTTTCTAAGTTCCGATTGAGAGATACTGCGCATGTGCAGTACTTCATTCATGCATCGCATGAATAAAGTGTACTGCACGGACCCGGCGGATCATCGCGGTACCACGCAGGAGGGGTGAGTATTTGTAAATCATGTGAAGGAAGCTGCCAGGCTCGCTGCGATGATAAGCGAGCCTGATGCAGCTTCCTTCACAGGGAACGAGGAAGGTAAGTAAATAGAGCCCATAATGCGTGGCCAAGGGTATAAATAGGACCCAATGACAACAGAGCTGTTATTAGCACTGAGATATCCTGCTTGGACATAAGTATCGTCGCTCTTCAAGGGATTAAAAGCTTAGAGGATTGGATCCTATACAAATTGGTAAATACTTCTTTTCATTAATAATTTTAATGTATTGAATATATTTAATGTATTTTTATATTAGCGGTATTAAATGTTAAGTATTTTTTTTGTATTAGGGGCATTAAATGTTAAGTATTTTTTTTATATTAGGGGAATTAAATGTTAAGTATTTTTTTTTATTAGGGGTATTAAATGTTACGTTTTTTTTTATGTTAAGGGCCGGCCCTATATTTTATTATGTAGCTAGGAGGGGCATTTCTATTTTGTGTTTAGCACAAGATGACAGGGCATGCTGACACTTGTGGTTCTCCAAGCACCAGCATGCTCTGGCATCCTTGGGCATGCTGGTACTTATAGCACTACAAGCATCAGCATGCCCTATGCATTGCCATTTTTTTAATACTCCGGCACTAAAAACAGATTTGTTTACTGTTGCCATAGGATCAGTAACCAAATCTAACCAATCGGGAGGCAATGTGAAAAACCTGGGTTGAAAAACAACCCAGGACCTTTCACATTGCCACTCTACCCAGGAAAAACCCTTCTTTTGTTCCTGGGTTGGAATCACAGTATTTACAATTCATAAAAGTACTGCACATGCGCAGTAACTCTCATTCGAGACTTTTAATTTTAAGTCCCGACATGAGAAACACTGTGCATTTGCAGTGTATTCATGCCAGGACTTGGACACCTGCAGTTGGACGGGTCGCCCGGATAGGTGAGTTTTTACTATTTATTTATTTTATCTATTTTTTGTATTATTTTTTACCCCCTTTTACTCCCTCAAATAACTGCTATTAGGGGGAGGAAAAGAGAGGTATATGGGGACATTGTCGGAACACTTACTCTTAACTCCAGCTTGAGCTGGCGTTAGTCTTATGCCAGGAGCGGAGTGTAAAACTCTGCTCCGACATTTTGTAAATCTCCTCCACTCCGGTTTTATGCGATAGTGCCAGTTTTCACTTCAAAACCGGCACTATCTTATTAAAAGGATCTTTAGAAATAGACCCCAAAGTCAGTGAATCTGTGGCACACTAAAACCTACCAGCGGGGAGCGTAACAAAGGGGCTGAAGTCTGTGGCCAGTGTTTGTTGTTTTTATTTTTACAGACCTCACTGTAACTCTTCCTCTGAAGTCCCTAATATGAGTGGAATAGCAGAGAGTTAATCGTATTTAGCTCGAAGCATATTAAACTCCCTGTGTGGGTGGGATTCAAAATGGTGACACTCACCCCTCCTATTGTCATTGGTTTCTCCCCGGGAAGGGGGGAGGGAATGGGAGTAGATCCTAGTCTATATAAAGCCTTGTTGAGGGGATTAGGCCTCCTTCTTCTTGGAATTTTCACAGCGTATGCTGCTGGAAAGATAAGTGGGATTAGTGCTTATTGAACTATTGCCCTGTGCTTTGTAATTATTTTTTTTTGCGTGCTTACATATATTTTCTTTATTACACTGCATTTTGTTTCCCTCTCTCTTTCTCTACTGTCCAACACCTTTCATTTCTCTCTTTCACACCCCCCCCTTTTTTATTTCTCTATACTCTGTCCCCTCTTCACCCCCCCCCCATTTATTCCCTGCTTTATCCTTGTCCCTTTGGTACAATTTTGTGTATTTTCTGCTTTTGCCGCTCTGTCCACCACCATGCCATCTCAAAAGAGATCTGCGGGCACCCCAGCATGCCGCTTTTGCTCTTGCCCTGGAAAGTCACGCCGGGGACAGAGGGGGGTGATGTTGCTGTTTCGCAAGGTACTGTTCACGCTTCCTCTTCTCCAGCTCCTCAGGTACCGATCGGGAATCGTGTAACATCAAAGAGCCGAGGGAGATCGACAGCATCGCACACCCGTGCGGTGGCCGAGGAAGTGGTGTGGGAACCGGCCGCTGATGAAGAAGTGCCTGGACCCAGTCAGCCAGCGCCGGTGAGTCAGACCACAATGCATCGAGGGGCGAGGGGGATACTGAATCAGTTTTCACATGCACGTCCGTTACGCCCCAATCTTCCAATGTGTCGGACCGGTCAAAGCGTGACTTGGGGAGGGCTATAGATAAACGCCTGCACAACTGAGCTCAGAAGAAGGTAGCTGCGACGCCTAAACCTCCCCCGCCGCCAGACAGGAGCAAGGTACACTGCGATTACACCACAGTGGTACGGGGTCTTAGGCCGCACATGTGTGAAAAAATCAAGAAGGGCAAATTTGTCGATATCTTTGCGCTTACAGCAGATGGTCACAAAGCATTGTCGGCTCCGCAGAAAAAAGGGGCTGCTGCGGAGGAACAGTACTGCATCTATGATAATTGGTTCACAGCGTGGTGTACTTTTATGGACACCTACTTGGAGACATATAGAGACCTAATTTTATTATTATTATTATTATTATTATTGTTTATTTATAAGGCGCCACGAGGTGTCCGCAGCGCTGTATAAAATACAACAAAATAAAGCACAGAAATACAGGGTAGGGATGGACAGCATAGTATATATTAAATACAATATATTAAATACAATATGACTATAAAGATATCACAGAAAAAAAATAAAGTGAAGCAATCACAGAACGCAAAACAAAATGCGAGGTGTCAAGCTTGGAGGTTGAGAGGGAGCCACCAGGTGGGGATTGGGTAAAAGGGTAGCAGAGGGGGACAAGAGGGTACAAAGTGAGTAGGGAGTGGTGGAGGAAGTAACAACACTAGGATGGTGGGCCCTGCTTGTGCGAGCTAACACACTATGTGGGAGAGAAGAACTTACAGAAGACATAAGGAGAGGGAAGGAAGTGGACTGCTGGTGTAAGCGGAGGAGAGTGGAAAGGAGGAGAAGGGATAGCTGAAGGATGTAGCGTGGATATTAAGTGGAGGAGGGGTAGGCTAGCCTGAACAGGTATCAGCACCTGGTCCATGACATTCAGGTTGAAACTAAGGGCATGACGTGGTGGGAGTACAACTAGCAATTTAGGCTTAATGCAGATGGGTGCTCGAGCATTGAATTTGGCTCAAAAAATGTAGAGTTGTGGATACATGTCACACACGGCGGGAGACTGTGGTGGAGAATCTCGCTCAGAAGCGGTTTCCGAGCAAGAGGTGCAGTGGCGCCCCATTCCAATCTAAAGGTAAATGCTACGGCTTCAATAATTTCACCTGCAACTGTGACAACAAGTGCCCCGATAGACACCACTGCCTTCGATGCAACAGCCCCCACCCGGCTAAGTCGTGTGGCAAATCAGTGGCGCAAGGAATCGGGCCCCGCGCTCAATCTTGAACTCGGTTTGGTGCCATCTCCAATACGAATTAGATGTCTGTCTGAGTGGCTTGCGCGCTATCCCAGGCGTGACATGGCCAATTTTTTGATGATAGGTTTTAGCGAGGGGTTCTGTCTGCCAATATTAGGGGCGGTTTCTGCGGCTTACCCGCGCAATTTGCGATCCACAGTGGACTTACCTGAGGTACTTAAGGAAAAGGTTGGCAAAGAGATTCGTTTAGGTCGGATGTGCGGCCCATTTTCATCACCACCGATTGCGGACCTGGTGCTATCCCCCATAGGGGTGGTGCACAATAAATTTTGCCAGAGATTAATTCCTGGAGGGGTTCAATGGCATCCGCATTTGGCCTACCCCTCCCGTCTCTAGCCAGGAGCTTCCGCTCCTGATGGATGCGGCTGGTGGGACTGGGTTCTGAGCTTATTTTCAAGGGGAATGGTGCGCTGGTGCCTGGCCGGGCATCTGGCAAAGGAATGGCTTCACCAGGAACCTCTTGCTGTTGGAGCTGTTCCTAATTGTCGTGGCCGTGGAGCTATGGGCTCCTCGCCTGAAAGATAAGAGTGTGGTTTTTTGGTGTGATAACTTAGGGGTTGTGCAGGCCATTAATCTGCAGGGGGCATCATCCCTGCCAGTGTTACGTTTGCTTAGGCACCTAGTGTTGAGGTGTTTGGAGTTTAACATCAACTTCAGGGCGGCCCATGTGCCGGGGTGGACAATGGTCTGGCTGACACCCTCTCTAGATTTGATTGGCCTAGATTTCGCTTGCTAGCACCTAACGCAGTGTTGACGGGAACATTGTGCCCTGTCTCTATTTGGTAGGTGGCCGAGCCACGATAGAAGACCTCACGCGTTTGTCATTAGCCCCTTCCACCTGGCGGAGATATCAGGTCATCTGGGAGAATTAGTCTTCCTTCCTTAACAGACACAGTGGAGTAGTCAGTAACATGCAGGATTGCCTCTATGAATTCATGCAGCAGGAATACAGGCAAGGGAGATTGCAAGCGTTTATGTCATCTACTCTAGCGGTAATTGCTTTTTGTAGTAAATTACGTGGGGGTAAGGATTTTACTAAAGGTTTAATTATCACTAAAGCTCTGAAGGGTTGGGCAAAGGCTAGGCCGACGCCCCCTGACACGAGATGCCGATTTCGGTCACATGCCTGTCCCAAATGATAAGCGCGGTTGCTACAGTTGCAGGCGACGACTATGAGACCCTGCTTTTTTCGCGCGGCCTGTAGTTTTGCTTTTGCTGGCACTTTTCGGATTAGCGAGCTGGTAGCGGCGTCCAAATCTTCAAAATCCACAGGTCTGCTAGCCAAGAACGTAGTCATTCATTCGGAAAACATACAATGCAGGATTCATAGGGGCAAAACTGACCAGACCGCTAGAGGACGATGGGTGCAGTTGCGCAGGCGGACTGGTGTCAACATATGTCCAGTTTATTAGGGATGTCGTTACGCGGCTGCTAGGCCTGAGGCTGGGTTAGTGTGGTTTGTGCATAGGAATGGTATTCCACTGTCCCGCTAGCAGTTTACAGTTGTATACCAGAGAATGCTGTCGCAACTGAGACTGAAACCAGCTGAATACGGGACTCACTCTTTCTGCATTGGGGCGGCCTCGTCAGCAGCAGCGCAAGGACTTCCGGTGGAGGACATAAAAAAATGAGGACGCTGGCAAACGTTTAAAACTTACCTCCGACCTCTTCCTGATGATGGTCAATGATGACCCATGCGGGTCCGTGGGATTACACGGCAGGATTGGTTAATGCAAACATGTGTTTGCTCTTTCAGTAATGTTGATGTTGAACATGTTATAAGATTTGCTAGATAATTGTTCCTTTTTCCACCCTTCCTTACCCCCCTTCCCCCATCAACGACCAGTCATGATTAGCCTGGCAACTGGCCCGCTGCACCAGGTGCAGGAGCGTGAACTGCTTTTTCCTCTCTGTGTCTGAGTGGAATATAGTATGGCCCAGGCGACGTGCTGAGGTTTTCACCTTCACACGGTTCGTTGGTTGACACATATGTTTAGTTTGTCATTGTTAAATCTCAAATTTGCTTATGGTCTCCTTCAATTTTTCCTTCCTTACAGCTGGGACATCTCAGCACAAGGTAGTATGGATGGTGGGGCATTCATTTATGTTTTAGGCTGGGAGCCATGTTTCATTGGGGAAGGCGAGGTCACTGGAAGGATGGGTCATTGTCTGGAAGAGTGCGAGAGGCATGTTATGGCCTATGGTCCTTGAGAGGTTATCTAAGGATATGCTTAGAGAGCAGTGCCCGGACATGGTGGTCTTGCACGTTGGTGGGAACGGCATTGGCCGTGTGCCCTCTGTCAAGCTGACATGGACAATTAAAGAGGACCTGGAACTGATGGTTAATTGGTGGTCTCATGTAACTTGGGTTTGGTCTGACGTTATACCCCGGCGGACGTGGAGATTCTCATCTGATGGGAGAGCAATGGATGGCGTTAGGAGGAAGTTGAATAGGGCGATTAATGTGTTATACTGCGGCTTGGAGGTAAGGTTATCGCCCATTCAGTCTTCCGGCATGGGGTACATCTTTCGGATGAGAGTATGTTGGTGTTTTTGGAGGACCTTTTTTCAGGTTTGCACATTAGTTAAGATTGTTAGTCAGTGTTGAAATGGGTTAAATTGCTAAAAGTTGTTAGGTTGTGAGGGTGGTTTAGTAGGATTTGATGGTGGCGGTGGCTGGTCAGAGGTCCCAGCCGTGGCGGAAAGCAGGAATTCTATTATATATTCTCTGTTGCGTTTTGCATTGATTATTCTATTTTCAGGTCTGTTAAGGTGCTACATGGATGTTGGATACCTTTGACCTGCGTTATTGTTGTTTGGAGGTGGTGTTACCCGAGGCTGGAGATGCGCACATGCGGGCACTAAAAAGAGGTGTCAGGCCGTAGGGTTTTGTAAGTGTGCAATTGGTTGCTGGTTTTCGCTTGCCAGTAGTTATTAAGATGTTTATGTAAAGATGATTACATTATGATGTTATTGTTATTGTTTACATGTTTACCTGCTTTCTTTGGCCCCCATCAAAATTTAAAAGTTAACATTATTTACGACCTTCTTACAGGACATTGATAGCTAATCAATCAAATAAATCAATAGTTAATTAAATAAAATTATAGTTCCCACATAACTCGGTGCCTGTCTCTTTATTTTATATAGATATATTTATCATAGTTAAGTGGGGTAAGTAGGTGAGTGTCACAAGAAAACCACACACATCACACATGGGCAGTTTATGTCTAAGCAGTGAATCCCTCTCTCTCTCAGCCTTCCTATGTCAGAGATTGTCAGCACTTCACTCACTTGATGCTTGTTGCTCTCATTCAATGCAAGGAAAAACTCAGCTCTGGATGTTTTCTCCTTATTTCTCTGTCTGTCACTTCAGGTAAAAACAAAATGTCTCCCATCACACCTTTCCAGAACCTTCCTTCACAGCCAGTAGCTTCCAGCTGCCATCGCCAAGTTCAAAGTTCACAAGAAGCCCCGCCCCTTTCTTCTTAAAGAGCAGTATTGTCCCGATCCAATAGCAACACTCACTAGCTACATATAATGGCTGCCTTCCTATAAATGTTAAAGCAACATAAGTAATTTAAAAATGTATATAAGCCATGGGAAATCCCACGCATTTCATTTTCCTGAATATACACCCCGTGTACTCAAGGTTTGGCTGGGTAAACAAACATTTTTTCTAGGTAATTAATTTGATTGTAAAGAAAAAAAAACATGCACACTTTTACAGACTGCTGCATTATACCTTGCAGTCTCTGCCTACATGCATATTTCAAACGGATGCACCTTTTTCAGTATGTCTTACCCCGAGTTGTAAATGTTGAAGCTCTGGATAGAACCCACGCAGTTTGTGCAGCGCATTTGCCCATCCACTGCTCAAAAACTCTAGTTTAGGTGCATGGTAAATATAGGGACATTATATTATTTTTCTTTACAGATTTACAGTAATGGTTGTATTTAGCAGCTCGAGAAGAAAGGAGGATGTGATAGAACTTGCCACAATAACCATGCCTCTTCCATTCTGTTACCATGTAAGTAGTGCTATTAAACAGATTATTTTACAGTTTATTTAATTTGCATATTTACTGGATTACTATTTTATGTAATTTCTGAAATATTTCTTGTTAAAAGGAAAACCCTTCATAAGTGATTGTACTTTATATTTTGTATGTTAGGTTTTTGAACTTATTGTAACATCCCACTAAACATTAAAACCTCACAAAGATTCTACTAAAAATTAAATGCTCAGATTCACATAACAATCATAACAGATAAACAGATGGAGTATTATTCCTCTAGTCAAAAGTCAGAATCTTACCTGATGGTTAAGATTTGCCAAACTGTCTGTGGTAGAGATATCTATCTATCTATCTATCTATCTATCTATCTATCTATCTATCTATCTATCTATTTATTTATAACATCCTAATTATAATAACACAAATGTATGCTTTTTAGTAAATAATTAGAATCCCTTCATTTTCTATTTTAAGGAAAGGAAATGTAATTTCAGTAGTGATGCTGAGGTATTATAATTATGGTGGTATATATGAAAGCACAGTTCATTAAAAAGTAAAATTCCTAATATAACTATGCATTTGCATTTTAGTTCTTGTTACCTTTCCTAATTACACCAAAGTATGTACAATAGATGAACCATTACAGTTATAATATTTGTCATGTAAGTAAGTAAATTATCACCTTTGAAAATCATCAGCTCTATAATACTGCTACTATAATTGTCAAGGAATAACAAAGGTAAATGAATCTTTAAGAATATGATCCAGAGATACGTGCAGATACGTTGTTTAAAATGTGTGCACCCTGTCCAGAATTCTGTCATTAGCAACTCTAAATACATACCCGCCAACATTTTTTATGAATAATCAGTTCACCTGGAAGGGCGTGTCTATAAAGGGGACGTGGCTTGTCCCACATGGCTTTGCTCTGCTCTCTTTTGCATGTATGATAAGGTGTAAAATCTGTCCCCACAGCTCTGCTATAGTTATCAGATGCTATATGCCATATTATCAGTATTGTCATTTTACATATGTTTTATTTTTTACAGTGCATTATATTAAATAGCTCTTTACAATTTTACACACATCAACTTCTGCCGCATTACTGTCTAATTCCCTAACAAACTCTCACATACAATCACACACACACTCACACACACACACACAGGCTAGGGGTAATTTTTGCCTTGTGCAGTATGACAGTGTCAGGAGAAGAGCGGAATATATTTGCCGTGTTTTCGGGCTCCAAAACGTTTGCAGCTATGCTAATATACTCCACATGTATTACATGCATCCTGCGTTTGCCACTGGGAGGGAACTAATGGGCTAGAATCTGGTACAAGAGCCCTTTTAACTGGTACAGACCATTAAAAAACGGTACTGTCCCTGCTAAATAGGTACAGTTGGAGGGTTTGTAAATAGGCCATACTAAATGAGCATACCTTTGAAGCATGTAAAAGGATATGTATAGGCGGATGAGGCTGTAATGTGAAATCCTATACAAATTTTCATGTTTCAAAAGTATTTTACATTTTCTTTACATTTTTATTTATTTTAAACATTAAAAACGTAAAAAAATTTATATCTGTCTTTAAAAAAATGCATGCGCTAAATGTAAACAATGTGCTGCTATACCGACGTATTGTAGTGTATGTAGAATGAGTGTGTTTTAATAAATTTTTTTACTCTTTAATGTAACAGTTTCATATTTGTAAACTGTATAGGGATGTGTTATACCTAATAATAGGGGCATTTCATGAATCTCCTCCATCTTATACTTACACCAGGGGGTAAATTTACTAAACTCGGTTTGTGGCTACGATTTGAAGTTGCCACTTATCGCCACATTTTTCAGTGATTTCATTGCATTAAGCGCTGTATTTACTGTTTGGCTATTTTTAATGGCGATTTATAATTGTCGTCGATGTTTGGCGCTTTAATCACCTCGCTTTAATTGCAGCGATTTCTACAAAAATAGTGGTTTGCTTATTCTAATGCATGGAAGCTTCCAGAATATGTCATTTCTCTTTTATTCACCACGATTTTCATGTAAAAACGCAAGATTACACACCACACAGAACACTACAGTTAAGTATCCGGAAAACGTCGCCTGTGAAATGCCGACCACTCTTCCTGTCACAGACTGGAAAGACCCTGTGGCCAGAAAGTGGAGGACACACATTAATTTGTGCAGCCCAGACCCTGCATGGGACCGACATGTTGTCGGTTCTAAATCACTACTCACCTGGTTATATCATGAGGTTATTGCGGTTTAAACAAAACATTTGCACCACCTCATGATCCTGACTCTGAGTCCAGGTCCAAACGCAGACCAAACACGCGGACCTGGCGGGATATGTGTGGTCCCAGGGACTGGTGTTGTTGGTTCTCATCCTCCTCCTCACGCCTTGCTGTGCTCTCTAGACAGGAGACAGCAGCCATACCCAATGCTGTGCTTAGTAAATTTCCATCAGAAACCATTTTGTATATAGAGCCCATAGATTGTTGTTTTAAATATAGGGATAAATATATTATGAATAGGCTTCTGCGTGCTATGTGGTGGATTTTAAGTACCTGGCCTCACTCTATTGAAGAATATATTAACAAACCATTTAGAATTCACAGTCAAGGTTTAAAATAAAGTGATTACTACCCACAACAGTTTTTCAGTAACAGAAGCCATCTGTCATTGCTCTGGTTCTTGCATAGAGTCATCAGTTGACTGATGTATTTTGTAGACATGCTTCCGGCACCCATCAGGAAAAAAAAAACCTTTTACATGTTTATTATTTTTTTAAGTATATGAAGAATGTTACTGTTAGTTGGGATAAATATAAGGGTATCCTAAATTGTAACCCCAATTGAGGGTAAATAGGGTCTAGGGTCAGTATAGTTTTCAATAAACAAATGGGCAGACTAGATGGGCCATGTGGCTCTTATCTGCCGTCACTTTCTATGTTTCTATGTTAAAGTGATTGACCTCTTTTGGGTATACATTTTATTTGTATATCAGTCAAAGGCCCGTCAAAATGACGGGAAAAAGTATTCCTAATTAATTTCTCTCCAGCCTCACAGTATTCCCCATCATGTGTCTCCAGCTCCCTGTATTCAAAATTACCGTATTTCCCCATATATAAGACGCAAAAAATAGGTCTAAAAATCAGGTGTGTCACCTCAACGTCATTGTACACTGGGCGCACCGCGAGGGGGACAGTCTGAGTCACCGCTGCATGGGAGAGAGCCTGAAACTGCCGGATGGACCACCAGAGGGACAGAAAAGGTAAGTTCAGTGTTACCTCCCCTGATCCCCTGTATAAGATGCGCCCAATTTTTTATTAAATAATGCTAAAAATAATAGTTAAAAAATACATTAAAAAAATTATTATTTTTTAATTTAGGCTCCAAAAATGGGATGCGTCTTATACAAGGGAGAGTGTTATACATGGGGAAATATGGTATGTGTTTCCAGTATTCCCCATCATGTGTCTCCAGCTCCCTGAATTCAAAATGATGTGCTTCCAGTATTCCCCATCATGTGTCTCCAGCTCCCTGAATTCACCATTATGTGTTTCCAGTATTCCCCATCATGTGTCTCCAGCTCCCTGAATTCACCATTATGTGTTTTCAGTATTCCCCACCATGTGTCTCCAGCTCCCTGTATACACAATTATGTGTTTCCAGTATTACCCATCATGTGTCTCCAGCTCCCTGAATTCACCATTATGTGTTTCCAGTATTCCCCATCATGTGTCTCCAGCTCTCTGTATATACAATTATGTGTTTCCAGTATTTCCCATCATTGCCCTTCTGTTTTTAGATACCTTATGCACTTACGAGTGCTATAGGGCTACCTAAACTAACCGTGCATAGTTTCCTATGCATGGACATTGCCTCTCCTGTTTCCTTCCACCCTCCCCGGCTAATCTAAATCCCTCCTACTTCTGCCTAATCACTCCCTGAGGCGGCATTACACCGCCTCTTTCTAACTAAACTACTTGCGGTCTTTAAAGACCACATGGAGGCAATCTACGTACCTTACTGGTAGCAGAAGCTTCTTAGGTGTGAATACAGCCCCATGTGTCTGCAGCCTCCCCAGTATTCATTATCATGTGTCTGCAGTCTCCCCAGTATTCACCATCATGTGTCTTCAGCATTCTATTATTCCCATCATGTGTCTCCAGCTCCCCCCCCCAGTAATCCTAATTCATATATCTGCCACTCCCAGTTTCCCCATCATGTCTCTCCAGCTCCCAGTATCTCCATCATGTGTCTACATCATGTGTTTGTAGCCTCCCATTATTCCCATAATTTGTCTCCAGTCCCCTCCCTCCCCCGTTTTTTTTTACCATCATGTGTCTCCTGTCCTCCAGTATCCCCATAATGTCTCTTCAGCCCCCAGTATTCCCTATTCACGTGTCTGCAGCCTACCAGTATCCTCCATTATGTGTCTCCAGCCCCCTACAACCCCAGTCTTCATAGACAACCCCCGTACAGCCCAGTCCTCTATAGACCACCCCCTGCCCTGCAACACCAAACCAGAACTCTGTTGCAATTCCAACCTATCCACCCCAACTCCTTGCAGCCCTTCATAATCCAACATGCAACCCCAGAACACCCTAGTTCCTACCCTGAAATTTTGGCACAGTCCCCTATTTGCAATCCCAGCACTCCATAATACCCCCTGCTACCCCAGCCCTGCATAATACTCCCTGCAACACCAGAACCCCATATTTCCCCCTGCTACCTTAGTACAGGACCCCTTAGAAACACAGTCACCCACCACTGATTTGACAGGTGCAGCGCACCCTACCCCTTCTCCACTCACAGCTCTGATCCTATCAAACATCAGCACGTACTCTCCTGCAGCCAGACACCAGCCAGTAGCAGCACCATCACAACCACTGTCCATCGATAACGTCTCACCCGGTTATGTGATCACACCCTTCTACTTCCACGTTTTTATAGGACTGCTGGTTCCACATGATCGCCCTAGGCTACTGTCATGTGATCAACCCGGAAGTAGACTGTGACTGGATGGAGGTAGTGAAAGGAGGAAATGAAGAGAGGGACTGGGGAGTGTTGGCGGGGTGTGAGAGGACTGGGAGACAAAGCGCAGCAGTGAAGGGAGGGAGCATGTGTATAACGGTGAGGAGCAAAATGGCTTTTATATATATATAGAGATACATAATATAGAGCAGTGTTTCCCAATCTCGGTCCTCGAGTACCCATACCAGTGCAGGTTTTTTAGATTTCATTGCTGGAGCACAGGGGTATTCATTACTGTAACTGTCTGTTACATTTTAAGTGCACAATACTTGGTGTTGTTTTTATGCATTTGTCCATTTAAAGACATATTATATTTGGATGATTATTATAATACCTCACACCTGGGACCAGATTTACTAAGCTGCGGGTTTGGAAAAGTGGAGATGTTGTCCATAGCAACCAATCAGATTCTAGATGACATTCTCTAATAAGTAATAGGAAAGTGAGAGCTAGAATCTGATTGGTTGCTATGGGCAACATCTCCACTTTTCCAAACCCGCATCTTATTAAATCTGGGCCTTGTTATCTATGCAGTACTTAGAGCAGATCACGCTATCTAGACCCTATGAAAGTTGTCTATTTATTTCTATATGATTAAAAATGATTTTTTAAAGCTATTAATATTATAAGCTAATTATTATTTTGTGGTGCAAAACTAGTACAAAAAATTGTTATACAACATAGTGAAAGAATTGGACATATTTGTATCACAGACCAATTATTTTCAGTTTGGTTTCAGTGTTTAATGGTATTGAATTTCATGTTTTTTGTCAACAATCTAATAAGCTAATAAAACTGTATGAAAGCACCACACAATTTTATTGATACTGTTTTCTTATTACGTCCTTTGAAATTTACAACATTATGGGGATATTTACTTTCTAATGAAAGGCATCTGAGGGAAAGAAAAAAAAACATGTCAGCTCTTTGTACTACCAAGAGAACAATGCTGAATGATTGTGTTTAACATGTTACTGTGTCTGGCGCCAATATGAATTACAGGGAAAACGAAATCATAAAACAACACTCAGTGGCTATTGTTTAACAAGCAAATTTTCTGTTTTGTTTTGTGCCAGCTAAGCAAAGCAACCTGATATAAATGATTTATATAAGTGCATTTCCTCGTTTATCCTTTATATATTTATTTGTGTGTTTCTCATTATGATTACGGAACGTCATATTCTAGCAACTGATTCTCCTACTGTCTAAAATGACAGATATACCTACGAGAACGACCATGACAATTCTATATGCTGTAATATATTGCTCAATTCATGTGCTTAATGCAGCTAACTGTGGACATGTGTACACATGACACACTCACAGATTGTTCCAGAGACCAATTTATTTTGCACCAGTAGACTAATGTAAAGTGTCCATATATGTCTGCAAATTAAAAACACATCAAACCGATAAAAACAAAGAAAACCAGTTTAGTTTTTTTTTTCATTATTGGTCATCTTAGATTTGGTACTTACAAATACTGACAGAATCCTAGAATTAAGTGTGGGTGAGACCCTAGGATCCAGTGATCATCAAGCAGTATGGTTTAGTATAATGACTGAGAGAGACATATGCCACACAAAGATAAGACTCCTAGACCTTAGGAAGGCAAATTTTGTGAAAATTGGGAAATGTGTAATTGATTCTTTGGCAGAGTGGAGGCACATGAAAGGGGTATAAGAGCAGTGGGGAAATAAAAAAAATATGTATTATTAACAGCAACAGACCTTTGTATAAGAAAGGTTAGGAAAAACCCCAGAAAAAGAAAGCCAATGTGGTTTACAAAAGAGGTAACAACTATAGTGAAAGCATAAAGATGGCCTTTCAGAATTATAAGCAAACTCAAAATAATGATGAGAGGGAGGAGTATTTTACAAAGCAGGAGGAGGTTAAAAATGTTATCAGGGCAGCGAAAGCACAAACTGAGTAAAAACTGTGCCACTTGGTACGAAAAGGGGTTTATAAATGAAAGGCATGAGCGTGAGTCTTGTTTAGGGTGAAAGGGCTATGGCAGATCATCTTAACAAGTATTTCTGTTCAATATTCACAAAAGAAAGAGAGGGGGAGGGACCACTTTTAAATGAGAAGACTATTTTTACAAAGGAGGCAATTACTACTACTTTCACTGAGGAACAGGTATTAAAAAAACTTTCAAAGCTGAAAGTGGACAAATCAATGGACCAGATAATAACTGAGGAGATTTCAGAGGATTGGAAAATAACAAATGTCATCCCTCTGCATAAAAGTGGAAGTAGGGAAGAAGCGTCTAACTACCAACCAGTGAGTCTAACATCAGTAGTAGGGAAATTGATGAAAACGCTGTTAAAGGAACAAATTGTACAGTATCTTAAATCCAGTAACTTACAAGATCCCAAGCAGCATGGATTCACTGGGGGAAGATCATGTCAAACAAATCTTATTGAATTTTTTGACTGGGTCAGTAAAGTATTAGATAAAGGGGGAGCTGTAGACATAGCTTATCTAGATTTTAGTAAGGCTTTTGACACTGTGCCACATCGAAGACTGTTAAATAAGCTGGAAACTTTGGGATTAGACTTAAATATGGATACGATCTTGGTTATAGGATAAACAACAGAGAGTTGTTGTAAATGGAATCCCTTCTGGGGATGGTAAGGTACCAGTGGAGTACCCCAGTGTTCTGTACTTGGACCACTGCTATTTAATATCTTTATAGGTGATATTGCCTGTCGAATCGAGGGGAAAATATACAAAGATATGTAACAGGGTATGCACTTTGGGTAGAAATACACAAAAGCTCAATATATACATTAGAAGCTACTAAAGAGGAAAGGGATATAGGAGTCATTATTTCATGTGACTTAACAGTATCCAAGCAATGTAACAAAGAATTAAACTCCAAACTTAATGATATAAGTAAGAAGGGACAAGCCAGTCCCACGTAAGAAGGGTAAGAAGAGTGGGAGGGCAGTTGAATCGGGCATTAAGGGCACGGTTTGCTAAGTACGCACGTACTTAAGAAACTTAAGCACAGACATATGCATGGAGGTCCTGATTCAGAGATTGAAAATAAGAGAGGAAGATTACTCCTGGGCTAAACCATGTTAATTTCCAGAGAAGTCAAGTTTATTTTGATTCTATGCATGCAGGGAGATTACTTTGCTTTTACTTATTGTACACAGATATGTGACCAGCTTCACTTTTACACTGTTATTTAGACTTAGGCAGGGAAACAGCACCTTTCAATTGCAAGAGATGAAATTTGGCTCCCCCTGAAATCAACATAGTTTTGCCCAGGTGTAACTTACCTCTTTTATCTTCAAACTAAAAATCAGGGCCGCAAAGTAAAGGTAGATCTATGGATGTGGAAGTCAACTAAAATCTGCAAGAATGATGGAAGTGTCATGGGGGTTGCCTTACCATTTAGGTGGACCAATAAATGTATTTAATATTTCACAGTACACATATGACCTATAAAGAGAATGGGCCTGATTCACACTTAAGAATATGCGTAATTTTAGGTGCGTATATTTAAGAATGGATGCACTGCGCATGCGTAGTAAGTTTTATACGCTGTTTACGTTGGACTTACGCATAAAATTACGTACTTATACATTACGCACCTAAAGTCTCTAGGTTCGTAATAACATGCGCAAAAAGGGGCGCTCTGTGAATAAGTAACTCGGCAGATACGAAGATTTAGGTGGAGAGAGGCATTTAAATGACCAAATGAAGGTGTGATTATGCAGTTAAGTTCCTAAGTACTATCCCTACGCATTCAAATGTGAACCTACAGTTAAGGGAGCCCTATGGCACTCGTAAGTCACATAAGAACCTAAAAACCGAGAGCGTGCCGAGGGAGTTTCTTTGCTATTAGGTGCGTATATTTAGGTACCTATCGCATTCTTAAGTCTGAATCAGGCCCCGTATTACTATTTATGTTCCAAAAGCTGGGTAGTTGTACTGTTGCTATGTAAGAATACTGAATTAATGACAGTCTTCCTATATACATTATAATGGCAGCTAGGAAGGGGGTAACAATATATATGATTCAAATTTCTAAGAAAAAGACAGCTCAATTATGGGAATATCATTTTATCAACGTATGCTTAAAATGCACTTGAGTATCAAATCTTTCTAAATAAAAAAAATGCAACTTACACATTATAGAATTATAATAATAGCATCCATTAACATTTAGCACTCATTTCATCTGCTTAGGAAAAACATAGAGATGAATCAATCAGGCTGGGATTTAAACTTGTGAGCTTTGGGCTTTCCACAGATCAGAACTATCTGAACACAAAGTAGCTGAAAGAGGTGAGTGAGATCTTACAAATTGAAGAAATAGATGAAGATGAATTATAATTATGAATACCATTAGTAATGTATTAATCACTCATATCAAGAAAATAAATCTTTTAGGAGTTATGCTGCAAATAGCATACATAATCTTTCTGTGTAAACATTTACACAGATCAAATGGAAGTTTTACTGATGATCTGAATAATGTTATTATGAAAATAAAGAGCTTAAAGATTTAGGGGATAGATTCTCCTATTATTGTTATTGAAATGTTGCTTTGTTATAATATTATTTTAAATTGGGGATATTCCTTTAGTCATTGTGGTGTACAGGGGGAGGAAGCCTCAAACATTTTATTATTATTAACGTTTATTTATATAGTGCCACAAATGGTCCCCAGTGCTTTACAGAGAACATTAGGCATTCACATCAGTCCCTGCCCCTATTGGAGCTACACAGGTCCCTAACATATTCACACTTAGGTTAATTGGCTGAGGACTAAATTAACCCATCAGCATGTTTTTAATGTGTGGTAGGAAACCAGAGCACCCGGAGGAAACAAAGACACAGGGAGAATAAACTCCACATAGATAAGGCCAAGTCCAGGAATCGAACTCATGACCTTAGTGCTATAAGACCCAAGTACTACTCACTGAGCCACAGTGATACCCTGATGTATGCAACATTAAAGGACCAGAAATGTAAACTATTGACATGTATACAGTCATCATATGATGTTGAGCAATTATCTCAGACATAGAAAGAGACTGCAGATAAGAGCCACATGGCCCATCCAGTCTGCCCAGTTGTTTATTTAAAACTATTCTGACCCTAGACCCTATTTAATTTGAGATTTAGGATAAACTTATATTTATTCCATGTAAATAAAAGACATGTCATGCCCCCCTAATGCAAGAGGCTAATCCTAGGTGGCTCGGGCTCGGTTATCACCCCCAAATTAACTTAATTAACCTTCTGAGCCCAAATATAATACTTTTTAAAATAAATATATATATTTTTTTTATTTAGCATTCGACTTCCACCGTCCAGGCACCATGATCTTGTCAATTGGACATCCCTCCAGACCCTTGAACCAAAACACCCTCCCCCTACCTTGCTGTACTAAGATCCAATAGCAACAGTGCTAACCTTGCCTGTTCCTGGTAACCAGAACCTTCAAAAAATCCCAAACGCTGCAACTCAGCATCCTCGCTAAATGGACAGACGACCAACACAGGGCATATAGCCAAATTACTTAACTAGGGAAGAGGCCTTGCTGAGGCCCTTAACGGGCAGGCTGTCTACAGGACAAGCCACAGGGTTGCTGGGGGCATTCTTTTGCAGGGGGAATCACCCCCGCATCGCAAGCAAACATGCAAAAATCTGCATGCAGGTCCCCTGGTGCATCTTGCGCTATTAAAAACAAAACACTTCCCTTTTCCTGCAAAGGGGATGCCACTACCGGATTGAGGGGTGAAATTCCGAATAGACTGCTATGCCCCACTACCCGCCCCCCACTCAGCCTATTGTGTTGCTTTGGTCCAGATATCAATGTCTTTTATGCCAAGTCAATGCTTTGCCTTCCCTCCTGCTTTTTCCAGAATCTCTCGTCATAAGACCTCCAAATGGCCTCTTTACAGTTAGCTTCCCCTGGCTGAAAATCCAGATAACAGGCCACAAAAATAGAAAACCCCTCCAGCCATCTAGCATAAGTTTTGTAGGCCACCTCTCCAATCACTTTCACTGAGGCCGCCGTTAAGGCCTTTTTTTGTCTCTTCCGTAACGGCAAACATTTCCACGTACTTGCCCTTTTTTATTCTATCCCTGATTTGCCAGTAAATTGCAGTGTTTTCGCAAACCATGGACGGGGCCCTGGACCTAGACACTTCCTTCCTTGAACCCCCCAAATGATTTTTTCAGTAGCTTCATCACCTTGTTGGGCTTAATGCAGGAATCGGAAGACCCTAAGGACGAAACACCATCTGATAAAAACGACAAGCGGTCCGTGCGGGTAGATGGCACTAACTCACCGGAACTTTCGTTGACACCTTGAACACCTTGTTCTTCTCCCCTAGTGGAGGGCCCTGTCTCTGCGGCATCCAGTCCCATCTGGTTTGCTGACTCCTGTCTGGAATATCCAGAAGCAGACCCTGGCAACAAAGACACGTTAGCAACCTGGGAAACAGCAGTAGATGCTGGCGCAGCGAAAACCCCAGACATAGCGGACATACCTCTCACCATTTGCGGCAATAAACCCCGGCTATCAACCTGAACAACCTGAGGTGCGGGAGACGGATTAACAACAGGCCCCACAGAGGGTGATGCCTGCATCATGGGCATAATTGCAAAGGGAACACAACCGTGGGAGGGGTAGATGCTGGAAAGGAAAAACGATTGCGAATTTGGGGCGGTAACCTGCTGCACCACTGACATCCTGTCCTCAGACCTATGTGGATTTGCAGAAAGGGCCGACCCCCCCCCCCCTGTGGATGTGCGCTTAAAGAGAGCAAATGCAGAGTGCCCAGGAGTTAAAGAAGGCACATGCCCCGCCCCCTGCTGGGGGTGGGGCCTGACCCAGCATCTGTCAGCACCTGCTGCCTTCTTCCTCTGTCCTGTCACCCCTTGTGGAGCATAGTCAGATGCAGACCTGCTCTGCTGGCCTCCATCGTGACCCACAGCAGCAGAAGAACTATGTCCCTGCTGTGGATCCATGCCCTTATTAATTTGGGCACCTTCACCCCCCACTACTTGCTTGGCACTTCAGGTTGGCAAATCCTTATACCGTGCGGGGACGGAGCAGCTGTTGGAGAGCCTGGACATGTTGAGGCGGCAGACTAAGGTAAGAGGCACCGCCGGTCACACTACAAAGTAAAAGGGGAGCACAGCTGAAGGGCGCAAAAACACCAAAAAGAGGATGACAAAAATGGAAGAAGCAGGGTAAATAAAAGAGAGGATAGAGACAGTATAGGACAGAGAGAGAAAAGAGAGAGTACAGGACAGTGAGAGAAAAGAGCAGGAAAAAGAGCAAAATTAAGCAGCAAAAAGAGGTTTGTAACTCAAACAAATGTAATATAATACTCAGCCATCCTTCAGAACCTACTTCACCAAGAACCTGCTGAAAGAGGAAGATAATCCCGTCCACCCCCCTTTATAAACCCCACTAAAACAAACCTCCCAACTAGCTAACCACCAACCCCTGCCTAACCTATCCCTGACATCATATCTCAAAGCTCACCTCTAAATTAACCCTATGCTGGCTGGTATCTGCTGCTCCCCTGCCTAGTGTTTATATCATTGCAGCCCTATGTGGCCTTGTTTCTTTTATTTATTGTTACCAATGCAGTCACTTTTGGTGTAACTTTGTTTTATTTCTATTAAATTAGGTTGGAAAACTACTTTTTTCTTTTCATTTGCAGTGTCTTTCCATTTTGGAATAAGAATGGCCATTCACACAATAGGCAAACCTTATTCAACAGTGATCAATACTGGAATTCAGTAACATATATGGATCACAGAACTATGACCCATCTTTTATAAATATGAATATAAATTTATGAATATAGAACCTGATCCAGAGTTCTTGGACAACGGATGCGCAAATCCGCTGCCATCACTGTCCCTGACCCAGAGTGCCAGTGGTAGTGAATCCTCCGTGCTGTACTTGCATTCTGTAATAGACGGTTTGTTCAATCCACATGCGGAAGTAAACGGGTCATCTGGATGGGATGTATATAATGGCATGTGGCTTACGGGCAAAAAGCAGCATGCTCTCTGCTGGCATGTTCCTAAATAAGCTCTGCAAGTGCAGTGTTGTATAATGGGTTTGAAAGGGTTACATAGAACAGGAGTTTTAGTGTTTGCTCTAAAGCAATGTAGAAATGAGTTGACAGGAAAATATAAAAATATAAACAATTTTATTTTACCGTGCTCTAAAAAAAATAAACAACCTCACAATACACTTGCAGCGATTCCACATCTGCTTAATGTATTTTGCTGGACAACAATCAAGCTGACAGGTAATAAACTTAGACATGACCTGCAGTAGGTGCAAAAGATCTAACATAAAGTAACCTTTGTTACACCAGTGTTCTGACCAGGATCGGATGCACTTGCCTTGGCTCGTCTTTACTGTACATTGACTACGTCCCTGCAACCCTTCCCTCCCATAACACGCCCCTCAGAGAGACAAGCCCCAAATGCCAGGGTTGCACCATCATCTGAATGGGACGTCCCTGCCTGAGCTTCAGTTCTGAGCATGCGCAGTAGGAAATCATGCAGAGGAGCATCACACCAGCTGCGATCACTGAAATCTTGTTCTGGGCCACTGCATGCATTAAACACATTAAAATTATTTATACAGTTACAGCAATGCCTGAGCATAGAAGAAGCATTCTGCTGCTATTGTGGCAATAAAAATGTTTTACAATTTATTTTAAACATTCTTTTATTCATAAAATTCCATTGAAATATTTTTCTATGGGATGTTAATATCACAGTTTTAAATATGGTCATTTGCCCATTAAAAAATAACCTGCGTCTATGACTTACACCATCCCCTGACATGCTGTAATGTTTTCACGGAAGCGTAGGTACCTTTCACAGCTACTGCGCATATTTAAGTGAGTTAAATGTCCCTTTTCTGCAGACAGATGCTAGGGGAACACTGCGGAGAGATGTGCAGTTCAGGGTCAGGAGTCTAAAAAAAGAGAGATGTGCAGTTTTGGGTCAGGTCCAGAATCTGAGTGAACTGATCCAAGTTTGCCCATTAAGCCACTCTACTCAGCTCAGTGCACTGTACAAGTGCAACAGGTAAACAAAAATGATGTACTAGACACTCCCGTCTTGTATCCCAGTTGGGGCAAACTTGTCCTGATCAGCACACAGAGAAAGAGACCTCAAATAGGGACCGGCATGTCCGGCATGTAACGCGATTACATGGCCCATGATCCCTCAGGCGCCAGCATCCGCTGCCTCTTCCTGCGTGCCATCACGGGGGTGTGACGGCATGCAAATTAGCCATGTACGCATCGCGCACGCTTCCCAGTCGCTTCCCCTAGCATGCCCCTCTGCTGTTCTGGTTGCTGGGCAGCCAGAACACACTATCTCCTCGCGCTGCGGCACACAGCATTGGTGTCTGGGGGGCTGGTCCAGATTCTGCCACCACATTGGCCAGCCTCCCTGTAAATAGAGCAGGAGGGACATTTCAGCCCTGCCGGTTATAGCATCTGCTTCCCCGTGCTTCTAGCTTTCTCTTGCCTCTTATCCTTCTTTGCTCTAGCGAACACCAGGTCCCGTTAGACTCCGCGCCTTGGCAAGCTACGACCGTCTTTCTCCTGCAGCCACCCTGGTACTCAACCCCAGGTAATTCCCAGGTGCCGTAACATTAAAACTGGCAAGATAGTTTAGCTGCCATCATGGATCAGAGGATCATGGATCAGAGTACTGTGGATGCCATCAATGCCCTCATTGCCCATGTCTCAAACCTGAGGAATTAGTAGCAGAAAGAGAGAAGTAGTGATGCCCCTTTATAAGTCATTGGTACAACCTCAGGGCAGACTAGATGGGCCATGTGGCTCTTATCTGCGGTCACTTTCTATGTTTCTATGTTTCTATGGTCCAGACACTCACAGAGAAGATGAAATTCCAGGAAGGGGCCATTGCCAGGCTGTGTGCTGTGCTGAACCACCCGCATAACCCTCCATCTCAACCAGTGGCTCCCGTTACCGATATTAAAATTAATCTTCCGGACCGATTCACCGGAGAGAGAAGCAAGTTTACCCAGTTCATGAATAGCTGCTTGCTATACTTTGTCCCCTAGCTTCTGGTAACGAACAGCAATGTGTTGGCCTGGTCATCTCCCTACTCCAAGGGGACCCCCAGTCCTGGGCCTTCAGTTTACCTCCTAACCACTCCACCTGCCAGAGTGTTACTGAGTTCTTTAAAGCACTAGGACTTCTTTATGACGACCTGGATCAAGTCGCTACTGCTGAATCCATGTTACGCTCTTTAAAGCAAGGAAAGAGAACTGCGGAGGAATACTGTTCCGAGTTTCGTCGATGGTCAACTATTTCCCTGTGGAATGATCCAGCGCTCCGGAGCCAGTTCAGGACTGGGTTGAGGATTTAAGGATGCTTTGGTCCAGTACCCTTCTGCTACCTCCTAGGGGATATGATGCTTCTGGTCATTAAGATTGATTGTCGTTTGAAAAAAAGATGGCTAGAAAAGGGGGCTACTCCCAGTTTTTCTATGGATCCTAGAATTCTTAGGTCTCCTTCTGAAGATGAACCCATGCAGATCGGTACTTATCGGCAGACCAATATCCCAAGAAAAGCCTTCGCCGGAAAACGCATAAACCAGGTGGATATGGAAGAGGTCCACCTGGGTTTTAGTCTAATCTCTTCTAAGAATTCTCTGATCGTGCCTGCTAAGTTAAAATTTAATGGAAAAAGCTGTGATGTGTCCGTCTTCATTGTTAGTGGAGCAGCAGTGAATTTCCTAGTCCATTCACTGGCGCACTTGCTGGGTATCACTACACAAAGACTCTCTTCCCCCATTACCACCTGTGGTTTGGATGGCAAACCCCTCTCGGGGGTAAGTATCACCAAGCTCTCCCCACCCGGTTCATCTACCCATTGGGATCTTTCACCAGGAGGACTTGGAATTCTATTTAATTGATTGTCAGGCTGCTTCCGTGATCCTGGGGCACCCATGGCTTAGGAAGCATAACCCTGAAATTAATTGGACCAATGGCGAGTTCAGCCATTGGAATGAAGAGTGCCGTACCTCCTATCTCAAGATACCCGTCCTTTCTGTCGTCCCTGTTGAGCATCAGCTACCTCCACGATATGCTGATTTCATGGACGTCTTTTGTAAGAATAATGCGGACTCTCTTCCTCCTCATCGCTGCTACGACTGTGCCATTAATCTGGTTCCTGGAACCAAACTACCCAAGGGGAGATTGTACTCTCTTTCCTGTCCTGAAGCTATTGCCATGAATGAGTACATCAAGGAGAATCTCCAGAAGGGATTCATTCGTCCCTCTAAATCGCCAGTAGGCGCAGGTTTTTTTTCGCAGCTAAAAAGATGGTTCTTTGAGACCATGTATTGACTACCGGGCCCTTAATAAGATCTTAGTGAAATACACTTATCCCATCCCGTTAATCTCTGACCTATTCAATGACCTTAAAGGAGCTACAGTGTATACTAAAATCAACCTGAGAGGAGCCTACAATTTCGTGCGTATCCGTGATGGGGACGAGTAGAAGATGGCGTTTAACATCCAATCAAGTCATAACGAGTACCTTGTCATGCCATTCAGACTCTGCAACTTACCTGCGGTATTTCAGGACCTCATCAATGACATCTTGCGTAATTTCCTTGGCAGGTTTGTAGTCGTTTATCTCGATGACATCCTCATCTATTCTTCTTCCCTTAAAGAACATTGTTCCCATGTTCACCTTGTCTTCTCCAAACTCAGAGAGAATAATCTTTTTGCCAAATTGGAGAAATGTCAATTTGAAGTCACCAAAGTGATCTTTCTAGGGTATGTCATTACCCTGAAAGAGTTCTCTATGGACCCCGACAAGGTTAAAGCTATTTTTGAGTGGGCTCAACACTCAAATTTGAAGGCCATCCAGTGTTTCTTGGGATTCAGTAATTTTTACTGGCACTTCATTCAGGGATATTCTGTTCTGGTATCTCCCATTTCCGATCTGACTAAGTAGGGTGCCGATCCCAGTAAGTGGCCCAAAGAAGCAGAGGATTCCTTTTCTTCATTAAAGAAGGCCTTTGTTTCTGCTTCGGTGCTCTGTCACCCCAACCCGGACCTTCCATTCATTATCGAGGTGGATGCCTCTGAAGTCGGTGTGGGAGCTGTGTTGTCCCAGGAAGATCCTTTTTCTAAGAAGCTTCATCCTTGTCCCTTTCTCTCTAAGAAATTTTCGTCAGCAGAGAAAAATTATGACGTTGGCAAGAGAAAACTTCTTGCAATCAAACTTGCTCTTAAGGAATGGGGGCACTGTTTGGAGAGAGCCCAACATCAGATTACAGTCCTCACTGACCACAAGAATTTAGCCTACATCCAATCGTCAAGCTCGGTGGGCATTCTTTTTCACATGTTTTAATTTGATTATTTCTTTCCATCCTGGCTCCCATAAATACTAAGGCTGACGCCTTATCCCATTCTTTCTTATCTGAACATCCACCCACCAGCAGTCCTCTACCCATTGTCCCTTCTGCGGTTATCATTGCAGGCTTTACCCAGAATCTTCATACTCAGCTGCTCCAGGTTCAGGATCAAGCTCCAGTACAGACACCCACTAATCGTTTCTTCATTCCGGAAAGTTTAAGACGAGCAGTTCTTGCTGAGGCCCATATGTGCAAGACAGGTAGGCACCCAGGAGTTTAAAAAACTAAGGAACTTCTGTCTGAGACAGTCTGGTGGCCGGGCATGACAAGAGATGTGGAGGACTTCATCGGCAACTGTACTGTCTGCGCCTGCAACAAGACTTCCCGTGCTCTTCCTTTTGGTCTTCTCCACCCTTTCGCACTCCCAAGTGTCCATGGACAAATCTCTCCATGGACTTCATCACCGATTTACCCATTTCCCAGGGTTGCAGTACCATCTGGGTTGAGGTGAACCGTTTTACTAAGATTGCTCATTTTACTCCTCTACGCGGTTTACCTTCTGCCAAAGTCTCTTGTGGAAATCTTTGTTGCACAAATCGTCAGACTCCATGGTCTACCATTAGACATTGTTTCAGATTGCGGCTCACAATTCGTGGCGAGATTCTGGAGATCATTCTGTTCCCTGCTCCAAATCAAGGTGACCTTGTCCTTTGGCTATCATCCTCAGACCAATGGTCAAACAGAGAGAGTCAATCAATCCCTGGAACAATACCTGCGATGTTATGTGTCCAAACTCCAAAATAATTTGGTCCAGAGTCTTCCTTGGGCTAAATTTGCATATAACAATGCCACTTATTGTCCTTCCAAGATTTCTTCTTTTTTTGTGTCTGGGGCTATCACCCTCGCTCCTGCTCTCTATTCCAGGCACATTTTGGCATACATCCTAATGTCCATCAATCTGCTAAGAATCTACGTAACATCTGGGCCCAAGTTAACCTTTCCTTGCAACAAACAGCTTTTCAAACAAAGACAAGGGTGGATCGTCACTGACAGAAATGTAGGTTCAAGGTCGGTGATAAAGTGTGAATATCCACTAAAAATATCCGCAACCAACAACCCTCCAGGAAACTAGGACCACGGTTTATTGGTCCTTTTCTCATTATCAAAAGAGTGAATTCAGTGGCGTTTAGGTTGAAATTACCCCGAACATTGAGAATTCCTTCCACCTTTCATGCATCCCTCCTTAAGCCTGTGAAAAGAATCCCCAACTTTTCCATACTTTCCTACTATAAGCCTCCTCCATTAAAAGTCAATGGCTCAGAAGAGTTTCAAATAGAAGAAATTCTGGATTCCAGATAGATTCGAGGTCAGATCCAATATCCTATTCATTGGAAAGGGTATAGCCCAGAAGAGAGAGAGAGGTGGGTTCCTGCTAAAAACATTCATGCCAGTAAGATTCTTAAAGATTTCCATAGAAAATTTCCTTTGAAACCCAAACCTAGGGGTGTCAAAACCCCTAATCAAGGGGGAGGGGGGGTACTGTTACATCCCAGGGTCCGGCATGTAATGCGATTACCTGACCCATGATCCCTCCAGCGCCAGCATCCGCTGCCTCATCCTGCATGCCCTTGCGCACGCTTCCCAGCTGCTTCCCCTAGCATGCCACTCTACTGCTCTGGTTGCTAGGCACACTATCTCCTTGTGCTGCGGCGCACAGCATTGGCGTGTTTCTCGTGCAGATTGCAGTCTGCACGATCATCAATTAGTCCAGATTCTGCTTCCTCATTGGGCAGCCTCCTTGTAAATAGAGTAGCAGGGACACTTCATCCCCGCCAGTTATAGCGTCTGCTGCCCTATGCTTCTAGCTTTCTCTTGCCTCTTATTCTTCTTTGCCTAGTGCTTGCTTTGCTTTCTTGAGTGCCCCATCTTGTTCCTGCCCAGTGCCCTGCCTTTGTTCCCTGTGTACCACTTCCTGCTCTCCCACCTTATTGTCTATTCCCATCTGTGTTAACCTGATATCTCCTGAGTGCCTGTCTTTGTTACCCCTTCAGGGGTCTTCCGCTGTCTGAATGTGTGAGTGAGTTTCCCAGTCTGTTTGTCTGTCCTGTTAGTCCCGTTAACCCCTTCAGGTCCATTGTCTCTGTTCAGTGTTTACTGTTGTCCGTCTCAGGTCAGACGCTACTGAATCTGCCTATCTCCCGCCTTTCTCTCTTTCTGGTCTTTCTTCCATCCTTACCTCCATCTTTGATTCACCTTCCTCTCCTGGGCATTGCCCCAGGGGCCACGACCTGCGGGGAAACCTGCAGCCCAGACTATCCTCACCTTTAGAGGCTCTAGCGAACACCAAGATCCATTAGACTCTGCACCTTGGCAAGCAACGACCGTCTTTCTCCTGCGGCCACCCTGGTACTCAACTCCAGGTAATTTCAGGGCTGCCATAACAAACTAGAACTCTGGTGCTGGTGCTAGGCGTCTGGACCCCTAGGTAAAGCTTCAGCCCATCACCCCCTTATTTTGCCATTGCCTCCCTTACTCACTGGTACTGCTTCAAAGACACAGAGGATCAATTGAGCCATAGCTTTTGTGCAGTATAGTATTTTACAGGAGCCATAGCTCAGCTGATCCCTGACAGCTGATTGCCTAAGCAGTACAACAAGTAAGTGCAGCTGTAGAGGATCAGCTGAGCCTTGATTAATAAACGCACGTCGCCTTATTGCAGTGGCTTGTGTGTTTCATGATGGCTACCAATGTCTGTGTCCCTGAGAATCTCCATGCCTTTACCCAGTGCCCTAGGCAGCTACTGCCTAAAGCTGCCTAATAGTTGCACCAGCCCTGGACATAGTTTGCTGCACATTGAAAGTTACAGACTTTGAGATACTTAAGACCACAATAAATTGTAATAATGAGTCAATAGAAAATAAGCTGCTTTCTGTGTAACATGTTTATAAAAGTTATCACACTAATTAATAGGAGTAAATATATGTGACGACCATAATGGTTTAAAATATCTTACAAAAGCAGCACTTACCTAACATTAGTATGATTATGCTAGCTTTACCCAAATTCATACCATTCCCACCAGGCATTCCTATATATAAATTAATGAAATATTACATGTACATCCATCAAAGCTACATATGCAAAGGACACCATAAATCAATAAGGTAATCAAATAACTTTCCTGCACTTTATATGGTTCAGTTTGAATTTTGTCTTCTCACCTCTTTAAGTGTTTACAGAAAAGAAACACATAAAAAAATAGAAGAAAACTTACAATAGAAGCATATGGATGTAAACTGAAATTGATTTCAAACAAATACCTTATTAGAAGAAAGAGTCAAGGAAAAAAAAAAGAATCAATGTTGAAACAAAAATTTGTCTTGTAAGCAATCTTGAGTGAAATGTGTTGACACAGCATCACATTCTGTAGCCCCATTTTGCATGCTTTTTAAAGTGCAGCCATCTCGATCCAGCAGATATGAATAATTGACTGATCACTGCATAATTCAACATATTCTTGTAGAAATTCAAGGTCTGGCAAATTTGAAGCTTTTCTTCTTTATTGAGACTGAGGTTAAAGTTTCAATCAACCTTGAAGAAACACATTTAAATAACACAAGGATGCATGATTTATTAAGATGCATATTCTTTATTTTTCTCCCTCCCTCACTATTAAGAACATTTTATACATATGTGAGTTTTGAATTTTGTATACAAAAGAAAACCACATTTACATAGGTTATAACACAGAGACTGAAATTTTAGGTCATGACATCGTCCTCATTAGTCTCTACTTACTTTTATTCCTATACAAAACTATCAATTCATTAGCTTAACAAGCTGACTGAGAGTTTTTTTTTTTGCTATGAACAGTGACGGTTACTGGAGATAGTATGGCTATATTCCAAAAATGAAAGCTAAAATAAGTTTAATTTTTAACATGTCAATAACAAATTTGTAAAAAAAAAATGTGCACCTAGTGAAGTTTGCTATTTGACAGAAAATCGTAGAATGTTGCAATTAAAACTATTAGAATTTTTGGCACAACAAGTGATACACCTGTTCCAATTATTTGCTATCTTGCCAAATACACTTTTTGCTTAAAAGTAATTCACTAAATAGGGCCTAAAGCAGAATTAGAAGCAAAATGAAAACAAAAAAAAAAAGAAAAAAAAGAGAAAAAAAAGAAGTTTGTTGTGCATACAGCAAATATAAGACAGTTATGTGTTTTTTAATTTAAGACACTGCCCCCCCCCCCCTAAGATTTTCAAATTACCCTTCAGTCCAAAGTCATATTACCAGTTCATTTTATGCCACATTGTAGTGTCATAAAGGAAAGTAGTCCTGCCTCAGGTAATCCCATGGCTGGACTTAAAAAAAAAAGTTAGTTATGAGTACCTCCAAGGACAATAAAAACCACTTTTGAGGTGCATTCATGTGTAGCTGTTCCACACTCAGCATGAACGAGGACACATCTGTACAAAATCTTGGAAATAGTTTAAAGATTAGCACTGATGATGGTTTACAAGATTTGACTATGAGGTTCACCAATGTTTGAGTATTTACAGACCATGCAATCGAAACTCTGTGAAAAAAGAAATAATAGTTATGGCCTTGCCACTTTATGCTGGCTACCTGCAATCTTATGTGCATTTGACAAGTCATATAAATGATTGGCAACTTCAATGTTCTTGAAAGATTAATGAGGAGCTGAGATAGAGGAGGTATAAATGAATATATTTTTTTCTGCATATCGATGTCTTAGAGGTGTATTGTTGTCCCTTCTGTCATGAACCCTCAGGTGCTGATCCAGAGTTTTATAGTAACAGAAAAACAGGTGCGGTCTGTACAAATCATATAACACTGATAGGGGAGCAAATTATTTGTAGCATTATTTTTCTTTTATTTATATTTTGTAGTGAAAAGACTATTTCTTCATGCACACAAATATTTAAAAGTTTAGACGTCAAACTGTAAGAGTAGAACTAGTAATATCCCTTATCAACTCTAATTATGTTTTTGCATTTTAAACAGGATCCCACTGCAGTACCACATGATTTTAATGGGCCTTTTCTAATTCTAAAATACTTTTTCATTAAGAGTTTTTATTTATTATAATGTGTTTATTTTTGGATTTTTGTTCTTATGGTTTATGGACCTGATTCAGTGTTGCCTGACATGTGTAATGCTGCAACTTATACAAGTTGAATGTTTCAAATCGTCTTTTCATTTTTAAGTAATTTAAATGGGCGTTTCTTTTATAAATTAATTAATTATAATAAAGATTTTAAACAGAATAAAAAATTATTGGGTCAACTATACCTGGGAAAGAGGGCTAAGCGACAAACTCATCCACATAGCCATAGCCCCCAGTGTTATCTCTCTGTGGGTATTTGTGAAAGCCCTATGGCTAATTGAGGAAAATTGGCAATACTGCTATTCATTTCACACAGGATGGTCCTGTTGTTCTGTAAAAGACTAACAACTATCCAAATACTGCATTAACATTGGTTCAGAAGGCGCAGCTTCTGCAGGGCAAAGAAGGGGGCCCGTTGCAGCTCCCCTTGCAGTCATGCTGTCAGAGGCTGGTAGCTTAAGACAGCACAACACTCAGCATTTCTACACAGAGTGCTGAGTGCTGTTAAACTGACATATTCTCTGCACATGTGCAGAGTGGCAGTGTCTGGGGAAAGGACTGATCAAAGTCTTTTCCTGGGCACAGATAGTGGTGGTAAGGTGACAAGTTGCTCCTTCTGGGCTGGATGGTGAGACTCAGTTGTTTTTGTCTTACTGGGAATTTCTAAGAACATATTTTAGTCTTTAAAGTTATCTTTGTATTGAAAATAATATTTAAATTACATTTAGAATTTTTCATCTGTACCTTTCAAGATCACAAAGCAAAAAGTCTACTTATAATACATAAAGATGTTATATTCAGTATATTTAAATTGAACTTTATTTCTGCACTTTTTTCATGTAGAACCCTTACCAGCTGCTTGTGCTTGTACCACATGTAGAGGGGACCACTGGCTGAATCTATGTCCCCTACACCTAACACTGCATGCTTACTGAGCCCTAGGGTTCCCAGCTCGGTCAGCTCCAACTCAGGAGGAAGAGGCTCACCAGGATGTCCCTCACCAACCTGATGCCTTCATATCTTGCCTTCATATCTTTCATTTTGAGACGCCTTTAGAAGTTCTACCACCTCTAAATAGAATAATACATTGTGTAAATGTTATGAATATTAAAGTATGTAGAATACAAACTATTTTCTCAAGCTGAAATGAAATGTGCCATATCCTCATTTTTTTTTTATCAATGCCATATTAAATACCATATTGAAGTCTGGTTTTTGTGTTGACACCTTGTGTTGCCCGCATGAGAAAGGGGAGTGGCAGGGTGAGTTCACCCCCTTCCAGACCCCCCACACATACAGAGTCTGGATCCGTTCCTATAGGTCTGTGTGTATCCAAAAACAGATTTAAAAATGATATCATCAAACAGAGATAGTATACTCAAATAATGGAACATTTTTGTTTTTGTAGCAAGTATAGCTTAAGTTACAAAACGATTGTGCTATTACAACCTATCAAGTAATTTTCCTAATACATGCAATTTGTGGTGTTCTGGGGCATGTACAGTCACAGGATTCAAGTTTTAAATTCTACTTTAACACACCACAATATAGATTTCAATCATCATACATTATATTAACAATATTAATTACATAACATAATAACACGTACATTTTTATGACAACTTCTGTTGTTCTAATAGGGGCCACCACATTAATTCTGAGGATGATATTGTGAATGAAGAAACATACATGTTGTTTGTTACATCTGATATATTATGTTATTTATATATTATTATGATTATTACTAGTCAAAAGCCTGTCAAATTGATGGGGAAAAAGTATTCCCCTTTAATGTCTCTCCAGCCTCCCAGTATTCTATATCATGTCTCTCTAGCTCCCAGTATTCCCCATCATGACTCTCCAGCTCCCAGTATTCCTCATTCATATCTCTACAGCTCCTGGTATTCTCCATCATGTGTCTACAGCTCCAAGTTATCTCCATCATGTGTCTCCAGCTCCCAGCATTTGCCATCATGTCTCTTCAGCCTCCCCACTATTCCCGATCATGTGTCTCCAGCCTCCCAGTATTCCACATCATGTGCCTCCATCTCTGAGTATTACCCATCATGCCCTTCCAACTACTAGTATTCTATATTATGTCTCACCAGCTCCCAATATTCCCCATCATGTCTCTCCAGCATCCCAGTATTCCCCATCTTGTCATTGCAGTCTCCCAGTATTCCCCATCATGTATCTCTAGCAACCATAAATGCCAGTATTCCCTATCATGTGTCTCCAACTCCCAGTTTTACCCATCATGTGCCTTCAGCTCCCAGTGGGCCGTATTCAGACCTCTGGCCGCATTGCATATGCGGCCGGAGTTTACCGATATGAACTACTGTGCATGCGCAGTAATTTCGTTACGACATCTACGTTACTTTTGCAACGTAGATTGCGTACACGCGGTCTTAAAGACCGCGTATACGCAATGCGGCTGAAGGTCTGAATACGGCCCAGTATTCTCCACAATGTGCATCCAGCTTCTGGTATTCCCCATCATGTCTCTTCAGCCTCCTAGTATTCTCCCCCATGTGTCTCCAGCCTCACCAGTATCCACCATAATCCACCGTCATCTTACCTGAGGCTGCAACGTGCTACCGCCAGCACTACAATGTTATAACAGTAATAGTAATTGACTGGGGGTGATTTGAAGGTAAAACTAAAAGACTGGAGGGTTTCAGGACAGGTATGATGTTTCAGGAGAGCAGGTGTGCCGCAAATCTGCTTCCGCTCCATGCACATGCGCAGTAGCATTGCAACCGTGTGGGTGCTACTGCGCATTCATATAAGAGTAGGGAGCAGAATAGCTTTTATATTTATAGTTGATTATTATTAGTTTTATAATTTTCCTTATTAAAACCAACATTTTATTCAACTTATTCACAAATGTTATTTTGTATAAAAATAATATATAAACAATATAAAAATACATATAAAATAGTTATAGTTATCCCATGAAAATACCAAGCCATCCATTAAAAAACAGATCAACAATATCAATTAATATCAGCTGAAGACCAAAGGCAGTTCTTAGAGTGTACACTATTTTGTGGACTTTTTGATAACCTGGGCTTAAAGTATGTAAAATATTTGTAGGCCACTGTTGTGACAGAACAATCTAATGGACAAGATTTTACCCACCTCCCAGTAAAGGAGGTGATCCAGTTCTCTGTATCTCTTTATGAATGCATTATGTAAACACTCTCAGCCTGGTTCACATCCTTCTATTTTTCACCTTGGCTATTTAAACTGGATTGGTGCCCCTTCTCTTGCCCAATATAGGCTCATACCTGTCTCCAGTGGGTCTGAATTGGTTCTAGTGAATATTATATTGACTCTATAGTGGTAGAGTGATGGTGTCAATACTAGAATCAATAAGGTTTATTTGGTGACATGTTTGTATGTAACAGCCCATCCCGTGGCAGCCAATTTAAAAATTCAACCGAATACTTGTTGGTAACACAGAGAAAATTCCCTGTCTAGCGGTTATTGTGTACTCTTAAAGTTGTTCTTAACACCTGTTACATTGGCATGGGATAAGTTTGTACTAAGCAGAAAAGTGAACAAAGTCAGCAAGGTAATGACTGCCCCTGAATACTAATCTGTAATGTTAATTTTTATTTTTTTATTATAGAACCAAATATAGCTAAAACATTTAATTATTCTCTTTGGACCATGTTCACAGTTAAGAGTAAAATTGCTAACTTACCTAAATATACGCACATAAAAAAATCCACAATAATGATTCAGAGAAAATAAAGAACCTGATTAACCACTTCCCCTGTAGACGTAAGTCTTTGCTCCGTATATTTAGGTACATGTGGACTTATTTAGCTCTGAATCATGCGTTTAGGTGCTTAAAATTGTTTATGATTCAAAGATATGTAACTAAATGCACTGATTATGATTCTGAAGTGTATATTTTTGTTTTGTTTTAAAAACAGCAGGTACTTTCATTAACTGATGTACACAAAAGTAGCATTAAAATACAACTTTAAATTGAAAAAATCATGAC
The DNA here is from genome assembly GCA_011038615.1 of Limnodynastes dumerilii. Taxonomy (NCBI): domain Eukaryota; kingdom Metazoa; phylum Chordata; class Amphibia; order Anura; family Limnodynastidae; genus Limnodynastes; species Limnodynastes dumerilii. The sequence continues at coordinate 334,696 of WWET01000541.1, read as the reverse complement.
ATACTTAACAAAATACATAAATGCATACTGCATGAGGTTATAAATACAGTTATCCACTACATATTGAGAGTTTCATACGTAAATGTAAATGCAAAGAGTAAATGTAATTGTGTTTGTTCATAAAATTGAAAGGGAAAAAAAACCTTAAAAAAATAAAAACAAAAAAGGGCTAACTTAATAAGGTTTAAGTATTGCACAAAATGTAAAATCGGCATAGGATGTTAAAAACAAAGTTTTATTTGTTTCATTTAAAAAAACACATTTAATGATTAAAAACACGCAGCAGTTTTGGCCTCAACTAAGTAAGTGATGATGCATGGCTTCACAGCAAACAATATTGTTCATCAACAAGGGCGAGTGGTTAAGTACTAACGCCCATACTGTACCTTTGTAGAGTCTTGAACCTCTAGCCATGCATGCGGTACTCATTCCATGCTGATGTTCTAAGTCAGACATTCGTGTTTGTGAATCAGTTAGCCATGATTTCCATGCATATATTTGGGTTCTGGGCATGCTCAGTTTAACTGATTGTAAAAATACGCACTTACTTAGGTGTCAATACGGTCCTTTATCTTTATATCTTTAGATTACATTATCTTTTATTGCTTTAAGACACATAGGAAACAGATATTTTTAAGTTCCATATTCATACTAGAATTCCAAAAATTAATACTTTTATTATAATTTTTATCCGTTTTTTGTCACAAAACACACCAGCACACAATTCTGGCACCTTTTTTCAATGTACTTTCCAAGTTTGAAAAGTTTGAAAAGTTTCGTCAGCAAAATCATTAAAATGTGTCTGCTTGTGTGTCGAGGCTGATGCATGTGTACTTCATCCACGCTGGTTGTGACGGCACTACTCGGATTGTGGCGCTGCTCGACTTGTGGTTGGTCATCCCCACACTAATGACAGCTCTGCTGTCATTGGGGTATATTTATACCCTTAGGCAGCTTGTGAAATCCCGTTTCCATGGTGACCAAACGTTATTTGTTATTCGTAAGTACTTTTTTATATTTATGATTTTTATGCCATTATTTTATTTATTTATAATATGCATTATATCAATTTCATTATTTTTTTATAGGCGGTATTAAATGTAAAGTTTCTTTTAAATGTTAGGGGCCAGCCCTATATTTTATTTAGTAGTTAGGAGGGGTAATTACATTTTTTTGTTCCACTGGATGACAGGGCATGCTGATACTTGTGGTTCTCCAAGCACTACCATGCCCTGCCATCCTTGGGCATGCTGATGCTTGTAGCACTACAAGCATCAG
>WWET01000541.1:242415-277741 GCA_011038615.1 Limnodynastes dumerilii | reverse complement strand
ACTCATGGTTGCCTACTTTTGCAAATGAATATCAGGGAGATTGTGAGAGCACTATCAAAGCTGCACCAAAGGGGTGTGTTCTGTAGCGCCAAAGAGGTGTGTCCTGTGAATAGCTCCACCCATAGGTGTATCTAGCACTGCCAGGAAAACTATTTTACAATAAAAATGTCAGTATTTATTGATTATTAAATTGTCAGTGAATACTTTCATTACTATCTTTATAGAAAAGCTAAAAGTGACGCTGCAGCTGATTAACAAGATTCTTTCATTACATCTTGGCCTCCATGAAATTGGTCATCTCCATAGACCTCAATGGATGAAATTAGAATCAGGGAGATTACCAAACACTTCAGGGAGTCAGGGAGATCACCCAATCTTCAGGGAGTCTCCCTGATATTCAGGGAGAGTTGGCAACTATGCTTAAAAAGCAGGAGGTGCGGGGCCGCGGGGCCATAGGCCGTGGGCCGCCTCTGCACATGATCTATAAATCAGTTTTTTGCTGTGTTGAATATGGTCTAGAGAGACCCATGCTAAGATACAGTGCAGGTTAGAGAAACACAGGAAGAGAGTGGTGGTTAGAGAGACACATGACAAGAGATAGTTGGAATTCGTGAGACACAGTAGGGATAACAGAGGGTTTTGGAAACACGTGGAGAGAGTATGAAAGTTGGGAACAGAAAGGAAAGAGTATGAAGTTTCATGTGACACAGTGGGCAATGGGCATGAAAGTAACTGGAGGTTGGATATACAGGGGGAAATTGTGGGGGTTAAAGAAACACAAGAGGTAATTTATAAGTGATACCATTTTTAATATTAATTCAAATGAACATAGCTCAGCGACAAGAAGTTTAAAATATTAAATGGAAGAAAAATTGTAATTAGAGTCTAAAAAATTGTGAACTAAAGTCTAATAAAAAATATAACCAGAAAGTAAAAATGAATATAAACCAGATATATCATGCATTCCGTATTAGAGAACTTTCTAATGGCAGGGCAGGTAATACCACCCCGTTAAGCCTATGTGAAGTATGGTTGGTGGGAGGGGGCAAGAATGGAGATTGTACATTAAGACTTAAGATTGTATTGTGCTTGTAAGCCCTTGGTTGGCACAGAACAAAACCATTTTCTTATATTAATCATGTTTTGAAGAGATTAAATTCAAATTTTTCATTGAATAAAAGTAGCACAGCATAAAACTGTGTTCACTAGGGTAAAATGTGTATTGTATGACATCACAATGGTATAGTGTGTATTGTATGACAATCACTAGGAAGCAGTCTGTATTGCATCATGGTCACTAGGGTGCAGCGTGTATTGTAAAGCAGTCACTTGGATGCAGTGTATATTTTATTGTGGTCTGTGGCATAACTACTTTGGGTGCAGGGGGTGTGGCTACTCTAGGGCTGGAAGACAAGAAGGTCATGGAAGTTGACCCCCCCTACATTTAGGCTGTCAGAAACTGGTGGTTTAAGACAGCACTCAATACTTAGTGCATGAAAGCTTCTAGAAATGTATTTATAAACAACACTCAGCTTTCATACACAGAGTGCTGAATTCTGTTTTAAACAGCCAGCCTCCAACATCACACAAGTCAGATGAAGCCCCACCCCAGTCTGCCTGGCTCCACCCAGATCCTATCCACAAAGACTTAGATTTCTCCTACTTGCTATGGGGCCTGAGCTTGTTAACTTCTGATCCTATTTTTGGTCACTAGGATGCAGTATGTAATGATTAGTCTAAAATTAATTTCCAATTATGCCTAATTAATCATGTTTGGAAGTTAACCTCCATTTTTCATTGTTTTCCGAGTGAATGGAATAGAGGGAATTATGCAATTTTGTGAGAACGGTGTGGAAAAGGAGCATAATATGTAATGTGTAATGTGGGGAGAGTGGTATAATTGTGGGAGTGTAATATGTTATGTGGGAAAATCTGTGAAAGTGGGGGTATAATTTGTAATGTTGGGAAAGTGAAGTGTAGTTATATTTATACTTCAGGTAGAAGAGAACAACTATTTTAAAGGGATAGTCACTTCCAATTTACACCATTACATAAGAGGACCAAATTTCTTGCTCGCCCAGGGTGCCAAAATAGCTAGTTATAGGTCAATGCAAGATGTCTAAACTATGCTCTGAGTTACATATAACACTAGTCACACTGATTCATACTTAAGACTTAAATAAGTAGAAACGGATTTGCAAAACTCTGCACCTAAGTGGCTCCCATGACACTCCCCTCATTCTTACAGATCACCATAGAGCTTGTGAAAATAAGCCTTACCCAGCCCATTCAGCCCTATTTAAATGCCTCCCCCCACCCACTTTTCTTAATTTTCTTCTTATGGACTACTGACACGTCCCTTCTTACGGATATCACTAAGGGCTCTATTTACAACCATCGTTTTTAGGCGATAATGGCAGTTTTCACTTGAAAACATTCATTATCAACTAAAACGATGCTATTTTGATTTACAAAAGGGGCATCACCATGGAAATCTGTTATTTCCATGACGATGCTCTAAAACTTCTTAACTGTTTGCCGACCTGTTCTTCTTAATGGGTGCCGGCTCTAAATTAAATTTACTATTCCCCGGAGCGGAGGGATAGTAGCGATCTCCCCATATTCCCCCAATTTTCCTGCCCCTAATAGCTGTGGTGCATGTATCAGGAGACCGCTGGGATAAACCAAAGTATAAAAAAAAAGTATTTTTTTTTATTTATTTTCATTTACATTTAAAAATAAATAAATAAATAAATACATTTAAAATACTAATAAGTGTAAAAAAAAAATAAAGAAAAAAGAAAAACTCACCTCTCCAGGAGACGGGTCTAATATGAAGACACTGTGGGCCCGGCGCTAGTGAGAGACTATTACCCAGTGCCTGAAATCACGTTGTCACGATACTTCAGGCACTGGGTAATAGCCTCAGTAACGCCGGGCACTTCCTGCTAGCAGGAAGTGTTTTGCAGCGTTAAGAGAGAGATTTTTTTTCCCCCTCTAGCAGCTGCTCAGCGGTCCCTGGATGGCAGGGCATGGTGTCTAATGCCCTGCCATCCATGGGCATGCTGATGCTTGTAGTTCTACAAGCATCAGCATGCCCTGTTGGGGCACAACATAGGGCAGCGTTAAAAATCCGCACCTCTCATAGGTGCGGATTTTTATCGTTCAAAAACCGGCGTATTTTTAACGCTAGAAAAGAATTGAATTAGAAAAAAAATAACGCCGGTAAATTTAAAAAAAAAGCGTTAAAAATACGCCGGCGAACGATTTTTTGACAATTGAATCGGGCCCACTGAATGAATACATTATTATAATGCTATTCTATATACTTAAAGCTATACCAGAAACGTAAATTCCACATACTGCAATACATGTTAAGCTGATGCAAGAGTCTTCCCCTTCTGGAAAGCCCTATACTAAATATGAACGTGTGCTCACCAATCATGACTCCGTTTATAGTGCGGCACTATAAAAAACATGGGCACTATAAACAGAGTCATAATGATTTCTGGGCACACAATGGGCATAAATAAAAACATGGGTACTATAAACGGAGTCATAATGATTGGTTGGCACACAATGGGCCATTGTGTGCCCACCAATCATTATGACTCCGTTTATAGTGTCCATGTTTTTCTAATTTATGACCATTGTGTGCAAACCAATCATTATGACTCCGTTTATAGTGCAGCACTATAAAAAACATGGGCTTGTGTGCCCAGAAATCATTATGACTCTGTTTATAGTGCCCATGTTTTTTATAGTGCCGCACTATAAACGGAGTCATGATTGGTGAGCACACGTTCATATTTAGTATAGGGCTTTCCAGAAGGGGAAGACTCTTGCATCAGCTTAACATGTATTGCAGTATGTGGAATTTACGTTTCTGGTATAGCTTTAAGTATATAGAATAGCATTATAATAATGTATTCATTCAGTGAGTGCAAAGGATCAAATATCTGTATTGAACATGCGTCCGGGATATAATGATAATAGCTACTATGCATGCGTGGTAACTATTTTACGTAATCTACGTATCATTTTGTTACCTAGATTGCATATATGTAGTCTTTAAGACCGCATATATGCAATCTACTAAATGATACATAGATTAGGTGAATTAGTTAGCACGCATGCGTAGTAGCTATTATCGTTATATCCCAGACACATGTGCAATACATCCAGGGTTGTGACTCCAGCCCTAAATATTTAGGGTGCAGCAAAATACTTAATAGCCTTTTATTTGTGCAAAAGTTATGGCTTGCGTTAATATGACTTTGTCTATAATTACATGTTGGATTAGCCTTGCCTACCACCAATATGGGTATCAATAATTGGTAACCCCGCCCACTTTGTGTTGGCCCCTCCTACATTTAATTTGGTCCCGCCCCCTAGGCCACTTTAAGTTGTTTTTTTCCAGGGCCACTTTAATTTCCCAATCCGCCCCTGAACGTAAGTCTGATAGTTTATGTTCATTTTCAGCAAAATGTCTTGCCACAGGAGGGGTCTTATTGTCAACCATGGCTGACGGTTTCTTAATCATACACCTCTGCATTGCTAGTCTTTCCTTTAGCATCTGTACCGTTGGTGTGTGTGTGTGTGTGTATATGAGGTGCATTGTGAGTATATATATATACTTCTCATAAGTAACTGCTGGAAGGGATGTTCCACTGCAGTCAGTACAAACTGTAGATATTCCCATGAAAGTGTGCACATATTTGCATGCATTTAAGCTGCCTCTGTCTGATATTTTACACAATACCATTAACAGGTGTAAATACTGACAGCTATTTTGACAGAAGGGGCTGCAACCAGATTCAGATGTGACACTGGTTTTAACTGCAGACCCATTACGTTTTATGTGCCTTCCCCTTGTGGTACAACTCTGCATTAGGTCCCCACTTCTCAGAACTGCACCCACAAAGAGCATGACCCCACACTAACGATCTTCATCCACATTATCTATTCAAAGGACATTTGAAAAGAAACACCGCTATACTGTAACACCACTACTATGTATTTATGTCAAACTTGCCAATATGCATTTAAAGTTTAAGTGGTTTTCTATGGAATAATTTCACAAATAATAATGTTGAGCTGTAAAGTATGTACGGTAAGTATTATATATATTGTTGCTTACAAACATGCAGGAGGTTAAATGGAGATAACTACTGTAAGGCTGCACTGTGATCACTTGTTTAAATACAGCTTAGACACCATAAGTATTATGGTTTGTCAATTTCTAATGTAATGGCCATAGAAAAAGATAAAATTAGGCTCATGACCAGTATAGACAAACAATAAAAAGCACTAGATAAAAAACATAACTAAAAAAGTAGCAACAAGTGATAAAAGCATAGAAAAATAATCTTATGTGGAAGCAGCACCTTAAGTCCATTATTGTCAATAGACATTAAAGACCGCCTTGATGAGACACCTTTATCGATTGTATTTTTCCTATGTAAACTGACAGCTTCCTGTCCAGCAATACTAGTGGCTTTGAGGTTAGCTAACTCTTAATGGCTACTTTATATACTTCTTATGTTCTCTTAGTGAAATATACATTTTTTGCTATTGTTCTATTGTAAAGTACATGTTGACTATATGCCTTGCTAAGTTAATAAAAACTCTATTTTGGAAATAACTGTTTGATGAGTACTTTCTGTAGGAGACTAGATGGCACTATGTCCACCTCTTACTTAGAGTAATCTGCATGAAGCTCATCCTTGGAGCATGTCAGATACATTTAGTAAACACATCTTTACTTTATGCTGCTGCTTGTTAAATGTTTTCCCTGTTGCTTGCCTTAAGCTTATATTGACTGCGTGGTAAACAGATTTAAAGGGAAATGTAGACTTTCTAAGCACATCCATAAAAGAACATTATGGTTTAAAATGTTACATTTTAAGATAAAACTATTAATGTTTGAAATGATAGGAACACGATTAAACTGATAGGGGTCCTAAGGTATAAAGATAATTACATTTTTCTAATCTTACTAAACAAGACAAATTACCTGCAGGCCCTCTTATAAAAGATGAAATCTTCATAATAAGTGAATTAATCAAGCAGCAGCTTGCTACTGCACATGCATTCATAACAGAAATGATTCAAAGACTTTATTTTATGGAGAAATTAATGGAAACAGGCTTTTCATTCTTTTGCATCAATTGAAAACCTCAGCAACCAGCTGCCCACTTGTCAAGAAAACAGAAAGAAACTGGAAACAAAGATAAATAAAAACACCTTTTTCATGGCACTTTTGAAGAGAAAAAGCAGCTCCCATTTACAGCAGCCATCTGTTTGTTATTTAATATGGTTGAATTACATGCTGTAATGAGTTTGCTTCTGCATCACTCATTGCAATGGAACACAAGTTCACTCTCATAATGTGCAGCAGTTTTTAAAAGCTAATCATTTAATTGGACACAATAGTCAGTGACAAATGGAGATGTAAAAACTCAGCCAGCTGTAGAGTGAATATGTAATCATTGTGAAATCATATTATTTTACACGCTTGAAGACTCCTTAATATAGTATCTGATGTTTATTAACATTGTGCACTTTAAACAAGCATTGTAACACAATATCAAATTTCACATTAATTCACTTACAAGTTCAAATAAAAGGGCAAACAGGAATAGTGGACCAGAACCAGACATCTAAAGTTTTGTGCATATCAGTCAGGCTCATAGTTGATTATTCTTTAATACATACTTCTGAGAGATCTCAGAGAAGATAAGAGATGGCAATGTAGGGGTGGGGCTTGATGTTATGTAATGTAAATCACTGCCTGAAGTCCCACCCCTGCCTATCGATGCTACAAATCAGAATGGATTCAGTGATGGATGGGGCAGTGGTTGATGACACAAATTGCATCATCAAGCCACGCTCCCTTATCAGCCACAGCATTAAAAGACAGGAACAGAGACTTGAGGCAGTAATGTGCATTAAGTCATAGCATCAATCCCAAATGTAAGGGAATTGCCTGCTCTCCAAGGATTTAGGGAGCAATGCCTGAATTTCAGCAGTCTCATGGATTAGCATGGGCTGCCTTAGCAAAACCCTCATTTTGCTACTAAATGCTCATTTCCAAATCAGTCTGACCTTTCCTCAAATCTTGATTCCATTATTGCCAAATTTGAATGCTGTCATGTTTTTTACCGCTTTCATGTCCCATCCAAAGATCATATTCCTTTACTGCCTTATAAGGTCCATGGCATGTACTGAATACTTAGTATGCTATGCCTGACTTTTTATGATATATATTAAATTACATTTTGCCTAATCCTCTTGCGCAAGTCCCCTAAAAAGTAACAACTGTGCATGTGTGTGGCAGATGTTAGGTTATGGATCTCTTAGCATGCTGAACTGAGTTCTGTAGGCTAGAAAATCTGTACAGGGAATACTTGACTTCCACATGCCTAATCATGGTAATATGTTAGCTAGGCATGGTAATTAAGTGCCAGGGACGGCGATAAACCATCTGAACGCAGATCTGTGCAGAGAAATTAAGGAGAGGGGTGTACTCAGGTGTACTCCATTTTCCATGCGGACTTCGAGACGCACAGAAATCTGGATCAGGTCCATTGTTTTTATCAATGGAAATATTGTGGAAAACCTAAACGGACATTGGGGTAGATCCAGAACTACGTCCGTCTTCCATAGACGGACGTAATTCACTGAACAATAGCTACTGCGCATGCGTAGTAGCTATTGTACGTAATCTGCGTATTGTTTCAATACATAGATTGCGTATATGCGGTCTAAAAGACGCATGTGCAGTAGCTATTTTTCAGTGAATTACGTCTGTCTATGGAAGACGGACATAGTTCTGGATCCGGCCCATTATTTTCATTAATGATTATGTAATAAACAATGTCATGCAGTTGGTCCTAAATCTATTAAATAAGGAAACATTGGGGTAGATCCAGACCTACGGGTTTGCTACATTAGATTGCGTAGCGTATTTACGCTATCGTGTTTTCTATGTACTCCCCTAGACACTCCCCTCACTCGCGCAAACTTTGGCCGTTTTCCAATTCCCAAACCCTGCCTTAACTTTTCAAAACGTAAGAACTGATGTACGTAATGGATTTACGTACGTTAAGGCCTAACCCGGCACATAATGTCCAATTTAAATGCCTCCCTCTGCCTACAAAGTGTAACTATGGGTGTCGTATGGATGACACGCCCCTTCATTCGTAGTTACGCTGATGGTACGTACGTTCAGCATTACGTGTCATAACATCTGCCGCGCGCATGCACAGTAAATACAAATCAGCGGCTAGCATAAATACGCTAGCGTACTATCGTACGTAGGTTAGGATCTGGCCCATTGTTTTTCCAAATATCTAGTCATTAACCAAACTCATATACTTGGGCATGAAACTGACTTTTAGTTATTTCTGTCTGAAAACCGTCTTATAACTATAATATTTACGTGACAGATGTTATTTAAAAATATGCGTGACTTGTTGGAATGGCATATTTATGATAATAAATAAAATATTTCAACTTTGTTCTGTGTAACATTAACTTTGCTAACATTTAAATAATTTACACATTCATTGAGGGAAGTAAATAAAACAGATTTAAATATGGTTGTTTAATTCTAACTGCAAAGTGAATAAACATAATTGAAATCTTATTTATTTGTTAACCTGCTGGAAGACTTGCATCATGAAGAAAAATTAGGTGAGCTTTTCCCTTGAGCACTACAACCGTAGATGCTGGGTTTAATTTCAGGCACAAACAGATGGCTCCACAATAAATAACAATTTTAAATAAATATCAATGCACGTGGGGATAATATTTTCAGTAAGAATACAGATTTAATCATATTAACTGCTAGTGATTTTGTAGTTACATAAATTCTGATTAATGTAAAATTATATATATTTTTAATTATATTTTCAAATAAAATAATACAGATGAGTGATATTAAACTTGTTGGTAGAACCTCAACCTCTGCCACATATCCACTAAATACTTCTCAATAAATGCTTTTTAAAGCGCAAAGATGGATTTATCCTATGACTGCTCTTTAATTTAACATAAGTGACACAGAGCTATATATTTTGTAGCAATTGTGTCACTGTGATAGAATAGAATCTATTTTACTTTACGTGTTTAATGTGGCTGGATCCAGGCCTCCAAGTTTCATGCGCTCAGAACTCAGAGCACATCAACAGCGGAGATTCTATGCTGTATCCAATCTCTAGGGCATGTGAGGGGAGGCAATGCATGTAAGAAAGTTATGATCTCATTACTGTATACTAATATTTTTACACCGTTGCCATGTAAATTGGGGATGGTGCGAAAATCTTATCCCATCGAGTGTACTCAACACACGCTCACCACACCATCCCGTCCACAATCCCTTTCATTACGGAAGTCTGGATCTCGAGAATTCAGATTTATACTGGAAGTCTGCTGCGTGCACATGCACGGTCATGAAATGCAGACATTGTCAGCTCGCAAAGAGAGGGAGATAACACATTTTGTAAGTCTGGAGTCATTCCATTGCTAGCAGAAGCTGACATGGGGTCAATACATTGAGACCGAACAATGAGGAGCTCCTGATGAGACCTCTCTTAGGTTATAACTGTTACCTGTGCATGAGCATGGGATTGGGGAGAAGTGTAATGTATTGAAGCCTGTGTTCTTCTTACACAGCTATTACCTTCCATATATTTACCATTTGTTTACATTTTGTCTGATCGGATTTTCTGTCCCTCGTTCCAATTCACATAACTACTTTTACATTACTTGCTGGATCTACCACTCCCTATTTAAACCACTTGCACATATCCAGCTGTGTCAGAGTAACATGTTTCTCTAACTTGCTGACTTCCTGTGTGTCATCTGTGTTCACTGGTGTGCTCTGGCTCATTCCTTGTTATGCATCTGCTCATTCGTCGGTGTCCTAACCAAGGTTCTAATTTCCTTTATATTTCCAGCACTCCAATATTGAGGAGTCCATCATTTGACTGTCTCATTATAGTGTCTGTCCAGGTCAAAACCCAGAGCAGTCCATTCCCACCATCAGGAACTCTGGTAAATACTACATCTGAGGTTTAGATTCTGTGCTCCTGCTCTGATTTCCCCCACAGGATTTACTGTGGCTAAGGGCATAACAGATTAGCAGGTCTGGCACAATGTGGTAAGCAGGGGGATGCAGCGCAGACCAGTGCCAGGCGGGAGAGGTGCCGGTCATCCCCCCGCTTCCCACTATGGTGACAGGCAGCTCATACAGGAAGTTCCTGTATGAGTTGCCGTGGCAGTTACATTGAGCAACTGATTGCAAAACTCTTCACATGATAGGGATACTGGGGTGCTGGAGACACATGATAGGGATACTGGGGTGCTGGAGACATATCATAGGGATACTGGGGGGGCTGGATACACATTAATGGAATACTGGGGAACTGGAGACACATGATGGGAATACTGGGGGTGCTGGAGAGACATGATGGGAATACTGGGGGTGCTGGAGAGACATGATGTGAATACTGGGGCAAATGAGACACATGATGGGAATACTGGGAGACTGGATAGACATGATGGGGTATATTAGGAGGCTAGAGAAACAAGGAGGAGAATATTAGGAGACTGGAGACACATAAGGGGGAATATTGGGAGGCTGGATACACAATATTGGAATATTGGAAGTCTGAATAAACGCAAGGTGGAGAGATTGGATGGATATATATACTGTACACACATAAAATGCATAATAGTATGCGCTTACAAGGCTGTGCTTCCTTTGTATTGTGGTTATAAATGTTTTCTGTTTTTTATGACATAAGGAGGCAATTCTTAACTGCATTGGGGTTACAAGAATGTTGGATTTATTGTATAATGGTCAGGATGCAATCTGTATGGTATAGTGGTTACAAGGATAATGTCTGTATGGTATGGCTGTTACTAAGATATATGAGGGTAAATCCATACTTATGGGCTGTTACATTAGAACGCGTAGCGTATTTACGCTAGCATAATTTCTATGCACTCCCCTCACTCGTATGTACTTTGGCCGTTTTGTGCTGCCCAAACCCTACCTTAACTTTTCATAGCGTAAGTACTGACGTACGTAATGGATTTACATACATGACAGTCTAACCTGGCCCATACTGTCCATTTTAAATGCCTCTCTCTGCCTACAATTCGTAATTAAGGTTGTTGTATTGATGCCTCTTTGTTCGTAGTTGCGATGATGGTACGTACGTTCAGCGTTAGGTGGCGTAACATCTGCCGTGCACATGCGCAGTAAATACAAATAGCCGATTTGACATCATTGGCTAGTGTAAATACGCTAGCATACTTAGCTCAGCATCTGGCCCATAGTCTGTATAGTTTTAGTTTTTGTATAGTTTTTAGGATGAAGTGGGAATTTTATAGATGAAATTAGGATGTTGTATGAATTGTATAGTAATGACTATGAATGCTTTCTTTTATTTGCTTACATGGATACTATACTCTGTTAACTATAATATTAAATTGTTAAACAGGTGGGTGCAAATTTAAAGTTTGCAGGAGGAAGGTAACACCCTAGCACTGTCCCTGCAGATTAAGCATCACAACCAATGCCAAACAAGGGTCTAGAAAGGTAAACTCTGTTAGTTTGGACCAGGGTTGCAGGATAGTCATCTGTATTTTCACTTATGATCAATAAACTGTGTGAAGTAAGCTAAGTAAAATACTGTTTAACACTGTGACCAAAAAGTGAGAGTAGCAAAATGACAACCAGAGGGGTTTTACCTTATAGAAACAACCAAAAGACTGGATTTACAAAAATTATATATAATATATAGAGCAAAGATGAGTATACTACTCAGCACTTCACCAAAACCATTAGAAAAACAGAAATACAGAATGCTGCAAGTGTCAAAAATTGTCTTAATCAATTAAAGCAGTTTAAGATTAGTCCTTAGTTAAAAAAAAAAATAATAATAATTAAATATAACAAAATAATAATAATAATAAAAAAGTTTATTCTTCTATTTAATCTTTTTAAAAGGTCTATGTAAACTATAAAATATAACAAGTGAATGAAAATAGTGAAGTTTTGTAAACAAAAACTGGAAAAAGTATAATCTCAAGCTAAAAAAAAAATGTGGGAAAAAAGGACACTTTTGCTAAAAGCGCCCATAATCCCGGGACTCTGCCAGCAATTATGCAATCGGCGCATTCAATAATGCTAAAGTCCCGGGCTTTATGCCTTTTTAAAAAGCGCCATCTGAAAAATTGCCCTTGTGCTTTTTTCAATGTTCAACATATAAATCGCCATATTCACTAAGCACGTCTTTAGTAAATTGCCAAGTGATCGCCTTAAAAGCGCCATTTTCAAAAGCACCCTGTACCCATCATTATTGCTTGCAGCCCTATGGTACCTATAAAAGGCAGGTTTTAATTACATTCAGATGTGGGTTTGTTCTGTGTGGACATGGAAGGAGTTTTGCTGTGTGGCATTTCTGTTGCCTTGAATGTTGGTGTGGCTGCAATTGCTGCAGCTACACAAAGCAGGGAGGAGAGAGACCATCACCAGCCCCAGGTTCTCCGCATGCAGTGCATCATCTGTCATCCTCGTGTGTTTAACGTGTGCATGAACCTGGACTACCTGTCTGATCAGGAGGTTGTGTAACTGTTTAGGCTGAACCGTGCTAACCTCCTGAGAATTTATGATCAGGTGAGGGGGGATTTGGACCCAGCAACAGCTCGTTCCCATGCATTGTCTGGGATGCAGAAATGAATGTGTGTCCTCCACTTTCTGGCTACTGGTTCTTTTCAGGCAGTCAAAGGGAGAGTGGTGCGACTTTCACAGCCAAGTTTTTCCCATCACTTTACTCCTGTGTTAAGTGCACCAAAGAAACTTATGCGTACATATATTTGCTTCCCCAGCCAGGAGTCACAATGGCGAGCCCACAAGCTAGCATTCCATAGTATCTCAGGATTTCCCAATGTCCTGGGTACTATAGATTGCACACATATTCCGCTGAGACCACCTAAACGGAGAGCACATGTATATGTGTATAGGCACCACTACCATTCCCTCAATGTTCAGGTGGTCTGTGATGCTAACATGAGAATTGTGAGTGTCTTTGCTGGCTACCCTAGGTCTTGCCATAATTCCTATATTCTGAGGCAGTCATCCATGTATGATAAATTTGAACATGCTCAAATGCCAGAAGGATGGTTGCTGGATGAGTGCTTTGATTTTGGTCATGAACTTGTGTGGCTAAAATGTTTTCAAAGCTGTTTGTAATGTACTTTTTCTGTATCTTCTCATAGGGGACCCAGGATATGGGTGTTGCTCCTGGCTGCTGACACCTCTATTGAATCCACATACTGCTGGGAAACATATTTATAATGAGGCATATATTGCTACTAGAGGAGTGAACGTACCTTTGGCCTTTAAAAAACTTGGTTCAGGTGTCTTGATAAATCTGGTGGTGTGTTGCTTTATAATGCTGCAAAGGTTGCAGATATTGTGCTTGTATGTTGTCTCCTGCATAATGTCACCCTTAACCAACAGTCCCCTGACATTATTGTAGTTGAAGACCCACAGCAGGAAGCCCCTTTATCCTCTGGAGATGTGCTTTCGAGTGAGGGTGGGAGGCAAATAAGGGATAATTAAATTTTTAATTGTTTTTCATGTAAGTAATATTTGGATGTATTTAACTGGCTTTTTAAAATGTAAAAGTGGTGTGGTTATTGTTTGATAAACATTCTTGACTATTTTGTTAACACAATACAATGTGTATAGTGCAGGTTTTGTCAGACTACCATAAATTTATAAAGAACACCCAAAAAAAGTTTTGGGTGGGTTTGTAACCTTTATACACATCCGCCTCCTTTGCTATCCTTACTCCCAGCTTTCGTCTCTTTCTCTTTCCTCTTCCTTTTTTACCTTTCTCTCATCTACATTTACTCCCATGCATACACCCAAACACATTTATCACCTCTCCCTTCATCTTATCCTTCTGTGTCTATTTAGTTCTATCTTCATGCCCTCCAGGTTTTCCTCTATCGTTTCAGGCTTTTAACACTACTATCATTTCTTTCTCATTTATCCCCTTTTTAATCCCCCCCTTTTTTTCTAATCTTGTCTACCTTTTTATTTATTTATTTATTTATAAATAAAAAAAAATGTTCCTCTCCTTTTTTCTTTCTTTCATATATATATTTTTTCTCATTATACTTTATTTATTATTTTTTATTATTTATTATTCTTATTCTTTTCCCCTATTCTGTTTCCATTAACTTATCTTAGTTTTCCTTCTACCTATTTTTTCATTTTCCATTACCGTATTTTATGTCTCCCTTCTCTTACTTTAGACTCTTCTACTCTTCTTCTTCCTTTTTTGTGTATGTTTATTTATTTATATAAATTCTTATAAATTTTCTGTATCCATTTTTTAGACATGTTATATACTGCTGTTTTTCCATTAGCATTTATTTCCACAAGGCTATGCAAATGTCAGTAGCATCACCATGAATTACCAGGATCAGGACCTCCTACTTCCTGGTTTACATCTGTTACCTAGGATACCAATCCACATGTTTAACAGCTGACACCAATGACAGCGCGCCAACTTCTAGAAATATTACCCCAACGCTTGCTTACAGAACTCCCACACAGCTGATTTGGACACCACTAAGAGGTTGCTTTATCCTGAAGAAGCCCCCACACAGAGGGGTGAAACGCG
The DNA here is from genome assembly GCA_011038615.1 of Limnodynastes dumerilii. Classification (NCBI taxonomy): domain Eukaryota; kingdom Metazoa; phylum Chordata; class Amphibia; order Anura; family Limnodynastidae; genus Limnodynastes; species Limnodynastes dumerilii. The sequence goes on along the minus strand of WWET01000541.1, from coordinate 263,030 downwards.
TAGTAAGAGAGCTCTCAAGCACCTCTATCTCTGTCTGACACACTCCTGAACTGTATCGGCACCGCTGGGCTTGCCTTGGTTATAGCACTGTAGTTTGCAGCTGCAGCTGCTACCAGTATTCCATCTACTCCAAGCACGCCCCTGCATAGCATACCATCAGCCAGTCTAGGGAGCGTGGCTACAGGACCTCAGCTTAGGGAGCACCCGCTGATACTGGCCACCGCCGCAGCGTGGAATACGGCCACTGAAGGGAGCACCCGCCGACACCGGCCACCGCCGCAGTGTGGAACACGGCTAAAGGTACCATAAGCCACACGTACTGCCATTAGGCAGCTCCACATCTATACATTTTATCACCAAGTATCCCTGCACACTTTGTTCAGAACACCGGACAGCGGCTTTGACAGGGAGCTATTACCGCTATTGATTACCATATGGCTATACCGCCTATGTACTTTTGAAACTATGTTTTGCTTATGCATTAACTACACAGGATCCTTGTGAATATTAGCTTTTGGACATTTATTTGGACCTCCTACCAAGTTATCTTTTAGGATATATTTTATTTTCATTATTTATCCATACTTGTGCTTTGTCACAACATTGTCCATTTAATTTATTGTGTACCACTGTTGCTATTTTATTTTTATACTTTTATATATTTATTATTTTTCTTTTACCTCCTATACTTTTCTTATTCCTATTTATTTATCTATAATAAACTATATATAACCTCATCCCCCTTTTTTTCTTTTATTGCATAAAGTCAGCGCATAGATTTTTCTCTTTATATTGTATTTACCTAGGGTGAGCAGCCCTTTTTCTATTGCAGCAGACCAGCTACTCCCCCTTTCTATTAGTTTACTATTCCCTTTCCTACCCTACCCATCCTACCTTTCTCTCCTCCCCCCTTAGCAGCGCGGATAACCACATCCATTTACTTTATACACATGCTTAAAAAAGCCTAAACATATGTGGAAAAAAACACAAAAACAACAGTGAACATTAAAATAACAATTTTATAGAAATTCTAAAGGTAATTAACCTATTTTTTATGCCTTAAGGATTGCCTTGTGGGGGTACTAGCATGTGGTCGCCCTCTTCTACCCCTTGTTCGGACTCCACGTAGTTGCGGAGTGTTGGTTGCCGAGCTCATCGGAGTAGTTGCCAGACTTGTGTCATCTGATGATGAGGTGGGTGCTGGTTGTTGATGTTGGATCTGTGTCAACATTTGGGCGGAAAGGTGGATTAAATGTGTTTAGCTCACACCTCAGGTAATTTCCACTTTCAATGGCCTTAGTATTTTGTGACATTATAATGTTGAGTTGCACAACAGCAGCTAATTAAAACCCAACCTATTAATGGTGTGTGAGCGCTTGACAACATTGAGTATTCTACGCACAGAGGAGCGGTGACTCTGTATAAAGTTGGCTTGACTCTGTTCTATTCCATAGTTTAGTAACTGTCTGCTGGACATCTGAACGGGTTGCAGCACTTGCTGCTTCCTCTGACTGTGCTTCGGCTGGAGCTGGAGTTTGCTGAGGGGTTGGAGGAATGGGCTGCAGATCCAGGAATATGTAATCTAAGTTGGGTTCTGTATCTACAGATTTGGATGCTGACTGCTGCACAACACTTGCAGGTTGTTGTTTATCTGTGAACATGAAAATCAGGTAAGTACACAGTTGCTAGAATTTGTGCACAACCTAAAATGCAAAGTTAGAACAATGACCTATTTTTTTTTCTTAGGTACAAATGGGGACTAGAACAAACTCACCAGGCAAACTGTCTGCATCGGAGGATCTTGGCAACTCCTTGATGGATTCCTCATCGGATTCTGGTGGAAGGACCAGCAACTGTTAATGCCTTGCCTTTGCTTTAAAACCAAAACATTTGAACATTTTGTATGGACAATTATTACAATGAAAGACCTTACCCTCTTCAGGCGGAGCATCCGTGTCTGCCACATTCACTCCCACCAGCACTTCATCCGAGAATAGACCATGCATCTGGTCTTCATAGCTCTGGTAGTAGTACCTCTTCGGTGGGCCACCACTAGTTCGCCATGCTGATTTTCGTTCCACAGCCAGTTTACGTTTTAGCTTAATTTTTATATCCGAAAACCTCTTTTGGTAGATAACTTCGGATCTTTTGAACGGTCCCACAGCGTTCACGCTATCCATGACTATGTTCCAAAACTGTTGTTTACGTGCATATGAAGTGGATGCTGCTTGCTCCCCCAGTACCTCATCATAGATGGAGATGACCGATTCAACAAGGGCGCAGTTTTCACTATGCGAAAAGCGGATATTGCGCCCACTCTTCGTTGTGTGGTGTAGCACCCTCGGAAACATCAGCTTGGCTGGCTGAAGCAGGAACGTGTTGTCACTGGGATGGGCCCGTATTTGACATGATGAAACTATGTAAGGCATACAGGACACTAAGTTAAAAAAGAAAATTAACAACCATTTAAGTATTCCTGCAAATTAATATGACATTGTATTTTTAACATGTATTTTTCAGCTTCTAGTAAGTGTTATGTGTGTTGTGTGTTTGGGTCATTTAAAATTAAATGCATTTAAAGGAATCTAATAGTAAATTATGTGTGCAGCCTTAAGGATTTAATGTGTGTGTGGTACAACATTCCACAAATACTGATCACAAACCAAAAAACATTGCATACAATCAACATTACATTGTGATACTTACATTGCTGATGCAAATCCAGCATCAAAAAATTAAAAACCACAGCTTTAGAAGCAAGAAAAACACACCACAGTCACCAACTACAACAATCTCTCTCTATCCACAAAACTCCTTCAACACTCTCAACTAAAATGAAGGCCAAATACTCTTTATATAGACTTCTGACCCTCTCATCTCATGGGACTTGTGTAAAGCACGGCAATTTTCCATTAAAGCCCGGGCTTTAAGGGCTCAAAAACGACACCTATACTTTATCATTATAAACAGTGAAGACGTGTCGCTCTTTCAGAAAAGAGTGCCGCGGTTTATATACAAGAAAAGCAATGCCTATTGACGGTGCTTTTTAAAAGCCGCCCTAAATGGAAGCTTTGTAAATGCGCCGATTTTTTATAAAAAAGCAACCAAAAAGCATGGCGATGCTTGGTGATACACAATCGCTTTTCCAAAGTGACCTTAGTAAATAAGGCCCTTTGTGTGTAGTACAGCTTGCAGAAAAGAAGAGACGCTCTGTAGACTGAAAGATTACTTTAAACAGCCTGGTGGCTATACAGTATATTGCATTAAACTTCATTTTATGTTCAATGCTTCAGTTTTGTGTTTTGGGTGTGGTTTGCCAGGTGTGGGTCTCCTTTCGAGGGTCGTTCTCTCCCAGCCAGTTCCGAGACAAAGCAATCGATTCCCAGAGCACCATGTTCATGATATATGGTAAGTATAAAATCTATCCCCAACCCTTTCCCTATTCCTTACCCTAACCCTCCCCTTCCATGAGCCTAATCCAGACTCCCTTCCCCGCAGCCTATCCCTTAGACTCTCCTCCCCACAGCCTGAACCTAAGACTCCCTTTCCCATAGTCTGACCCAAAGTCTCCCATCCCTGCAGGCTGATCCTAAGCCCTCCTTCCATGACCCTAACCCTCCCTTCCGCAAAGCCTAACCCTTACCCTCCCTTCCCTAGAGCCTAACCCTAAACCTAAAAGTCCCTGACCCTCACCTCTCCGGTGGGGTCTACAGTGGATCTGTGGCGGACGGCGGGTTGTACGGATCTGGTGGGCGATGGGTTCTGAAAATGAGTGGATACATATGCCGATCGTCATACTTACCCATTCAAAAAAGAAATCGACAATGGCTGTTTTTTGAAATAGAGACAGCTGAAAAAGCACTTTTGGCTGTCTCTATTCTAAATAGACATTAGCAATTTTCGTGCCAGAGAGTTACAAAATGTTTGCCAGTAAGATGTGATGATTTTCAACATGTCATATTATGCATTGCCAGCAGTCACTTTTTGACTGCTGCAAAAGAAGACAGTGTGGATCCAGCGACAATTGAAGATCCGACTGCTGCAATAACGGCAGGTAAGAGTTACCCCTTACCTTAATCCTTACCCTCCATTTCTATAAGACTAACCTTAACTTTTCATCTACCACTGCCTAACCCTAACCTTAACCCTCCATGCCCATAGCCTAACCCTAACCTTAACCCTCCATACTAACAGCCTAACCCTAAGCCTAACCTTCTTGCCTCATAACCTAACCCCAACCTTACCCTTTTATGAGCCCATCCCTGCAGGTCACCACAGCACGTCCCTATTCTCTCCCTGCTGTAGGGTAAAGAACATTTTGCTATTGGCACTGGATACTTTGGCAAAATAGGGCATGCTACCAATAGAAAAAAATCATAATCAGCACTGTCTGATCAAAGTCTAAGATTATGTAGGCCACAAGAAAAAGAAAAGGTCTAATCCAGCCTCCCCAGTATTCCCTATCGATGTCTCTTTAGTCCCCCCAGTATGTCCCTCCAGCCTCCCCAGTATACCTTATCATTTGCCTCCAGCCTCCACAGTATACCTTATCATGTGTCTCCAGCCTCTCCAGTATACCTTATCATGTGTCTCCAGCCCTCCCAGTATTCCCCATTAATATGGCTCCAGCTTCCAGTAATTCCCTATCCAGTAATCTCCAGCCTTCCCTGTTTATGCCTTACTTACTTTTGATTTCTTCCATCAGTGTCTCCGACTTCCAGCTCTTCTCTGTGATGCTAGCCATAAAGCAATCTGTTTTCTCTTATCAGTCAATTCTGCGGTTACAGTATGTGATGTGCAGGCTTGGTTTTTTACCATATCTGAGTACTGAGCTGAGTCAGATGCAACGATGATGCTAAATGTCAGGGGGACTTAGTGTCAGTGTCTGTGAGGAGACTTAGTGTCAGTGGGCTGGATCCAGACCTTGTTAAGTGCATGAACTTAGTTACTCAAGGGCTAAACCATTTTTATTTCAGGGGAGTCGTAATTTATCTTTTGCAAACAGTATTAGAGTTGAGAGGTGATGTTTCCTATCCCAAGTCTAAATAACAGTGTGATAGTAAAGCTGGTCAGTATCTGTGTGCAGTAAGCAATTCAAAGATATATCCCTGCATGCAAAGAATACAATTAACTTGGCTCCCCCTGAAATTAACATGGTTTAACCCTTGAGTAACTAAGTTCATGCACTTAACAAGGTCTGGATCCAGCCCAGTGCGCTTAGTGTCAGTGCATTTAGGGCTAGATTTACAAAGCTGCGGGTTTGGAAAAGTTGCCCATAGCAACCAATACAATTCTAGCTCTTACGTTCCTATTACATACTAGAGAATGTCAGATAGAATCTGATTGGTTGTTTATGGGCAACATCTCCACTTTACTAAACCCGCAGCTTAGTAAATCTGGCCCTTAGTGTCAGTAAAGGGAACACCTAACAAATAATAAAAAATAATAAACAAAATAAGAAATCATAAAAAAATAAAACATAAAAAATTAAGAATCATAAAAAATATACATAAAAATAAACCAAAAAATAAAAAAATCATAAAAATTAAACTCACTGAAAAAATCACTGACATGCCATGTGTGCCATCTGTTATTTCTTATTTGTTGAAAAAAATCATTTGACTATGTTGATCACAAGAAAATCACTGACCCAGTCTGTAGTTATTTGCTTAAAAAAAAAATCTTTTTTTTTTCTACTCCATGTAACCTGTGAGGTGATCAAAATTGACTAAAACTTACTGGAAATCATTGTTAATAAAATAAATAATAATGTAGGAACAATAAAAGAACCAATTTATGTGATTTTAGCATTTTGTAGCAAATTTTGAAAAAAAAAAATACAGATCCAAAACCAAATCCAAAACACATGAGGGCGGTTTTGGCACAACCAAAACCAAAACCAAAACATAAATTTAATAGAGATCCAAAACCAAAAGCAAAACATGGGTCAGTGAATATCCATACTTAAAAGGGCTTGTATAACTGCTGCCCTTTTCAGCAATGATCGCTGGCCCTGCTTCCCTTTGTTAGATGGAGCAGCAAAATTAAAGTTTGTGGGCTCCATGCAAGTTTGACATGCCTGATATATAGCAACAAAGGGAATTTATACATTATTAGTATTTTTTAATTTGATAAAAGTCAGCATGTTAAAAATAGTTTATTACTACAATCACTTTCTAAATGCTTTAAAAACGTTAACGTTTTCTGTTGAGTTGCCAATGATAACAAACATATAAAAAAGTTATATACTTTTATTACTTCTAATAATTTAACTATGCACTGTCTCTGTAATTGGTAGATGCAGCAATTTAGCTGATTTAAAGCAGATTTGATGGCAAATAGAGTGCTCTACCTCTGTACTGGAATTGCTGAGGATCATAAACAGTACCTGTCTATGGGTTCTGTCCGCTGCTGCAAAAATAGCATTTTCAAACATTTCACAGATAATTGTTGGCTGTGTCTGTTTCGAGAATGTCAAAAACTAGAAATTTATGCCGCAGACCTACTGCAGGACCGGACGGTTCCTGACACACTGGCGGGTTAGTACAGGTGAGGGGATGTAGTGTTAAAAGGGAAGTCTGCAGGGAGGGGATGGATGGGATAATTGGAGACTTAAGGTTAGGCTGCTGGAAGGGTAAGGATCAGATAAGGGGAAGGTTATAGTCAGGTTGCAGTGAAGGAAGGGTTAGGGTAATGGAAGGGGAGGTTTAGGGTGAGGATTAGCATAAAGGTAGGGGATGGGAAATAGAAATTGTCGCTTACCTGTCTGCGGCAGGGCAGAAACATTCGCTTCTGCACTCTCCTAGGAAATGGGGTGTTGAAAACGGTGCTTTCGAATAAGGGCCATTCTCAGTGGCGAATCACACCCCCTGACTATTCATTGCTGGAAGGGTAAGGATCGAATAAGGGGAAGGTTATAGTCAGGTTGCAGTGAAGGGAGGGTTAGGGTAATGGAAGAGGAGGGTTAGGGTGAGGATTAGCATAAAGGTTGGGGATGGGAAATAGAAATTGTCGCTTACCTGAAGCGAATGTTTCTGCCCTCTCCTAGGAAACGGGGTGTTTTGGAATAAGGGTCATTCTCAGTGGCGAATCACACCCCCTGACTATTCATGATCGCTACCTTGTGGATCGCTAGTATTTACCAGCGAGTTTAGACTCGCCACATTTACTAATGCAAACTCTCCCTAAACTTGCCGGAGAGTATGGTTTTTCCAAGTCATCGTAGTTCAACTCACTCTGGCAATTTTTCCCACTCAGAACATAGAAATCGCTGAATTTAGTAGGGGAGAGTTTGTATATCGCTGGAAAATGGGCACAAGATCACCAGAGAAAATACAAGTGGTGTGAGTGGAGAGTTGAACATATCGCTGGCAATTGGTTAGCATCTAATGACTCTGTCTATAAAACTAAGCTCTCAATGATTAGCAGCTGAAGGTTATTCTTATTTTAAAATCAATGGCATTTTTATTCAGCATTGTGCACACTGGCTATTTTATGGGGACAGTGCTATTACTAAGTTCCAGAGCAAGGCCTGTGGAGCAGGGGAAACAAGAACATCACCAGCCCCTGGTTCGGCGCAGGCAGCAGATAGCACATCATGTGCGTGTGTTTGCCGAGCGTTTGGACCTTGATTTCCTGTCTGATCAGGAGGTAGTGCCATTGTTTAGATCTTGACTCCCTGTCTGATCAGGAGGTGGTGCAATTGTTTTACCTCAACCGCGCTAACCTCCTGAGTCTTTATGAGCAGGTGAGTAGTGACTTGGAACCAGCAACATCACAGTCCCATTAGTGTCTGGGCTGCGCAAATTAATGCGTATTATCTACTTTCTGGCCACAGGATCCTTCCAGTCTGTGGCTGGAAGAGTGGTTGGTATTTCACAGGTGATATTTTGATGTTATTTAACTAATGAGTTAGTGGACTTTATAAATGTACGCATACTTATATCTGCTTCCCCAGCCAGGAGTCAAATTGGTGTGACCTTAAGTTAGCTTTTTATAGGCTTTCTGGATTTTCTAATGTCCCTGGAGCAATATATTACACACATATTGCACTGAGACCACCTATAAATAGGACACACATATACAAGAAGCGCCACCTTTACCACTCCCTAAATGTGCAGATGATCTGTGATGCATAGATGAAAATACTGAGTGTATGTGCAGGTTTTCCTGGGTTATGTCAGGACTCCTATACTCTGAAGCAGTCATCATTTTTTTTCAAAATATAACAATAGACAAATGCCAGAGGGATGACTGTTGGGTATGATAATGTGTATAGAATATGTTAATAATGTTGTTTGAGTTTCCTTAATTGGAAATGTTTTATTTTTTATCTTTTATAAGGTAACTCAGGATATGGGTGTCGCTCCTGGCTGTTAACTCCTCAGACAGCACAGATATAATGTAGCACATTTATCCACTAGAGGTGTGATAGAACGTGCATTTGGCATTTTGAAAACTAGGTTCAGGTGCCTTGATAAATATGTTGGTGTGCTCCTCTACACCCCTGAAAAGGTGTCTGATATTGTGATGGCTTGCTGTCTGGCTTTACATCAACCTATCAATAATATTATAGAAGTAGACATGAGCATGCAGGGGTCCCTTTGCCATTTGAAAAGGTGCAGACTTCAGAGGGGGGAGGGCAGAGAAGGGATGGAGAGATAATTAATTCATTTACATGTATTTTAATAAGGGTTCTTTTTTTGTTGGGGCACACTTTACAAAGCAGAACCTAATTATATGATAAATATAACAAAATATGAAAAATTAAACATTAACCCAGACATACAGTCAGGTGAATAAATATTGGGACATCGACACAATTCTTATATTTTGGGCTCTATACACCACCACAATGGATTTGAAATTAAACAAAAGTAATGGGACAATCGACTCAAAAGCTATTTCATGGACAGTTGTGGGCTATTCCCTAGTTATTTCATCATCAATAAAGCAGATAAAAGCTCTGGAGTTGATTCGAGGGGTTACATTTGCATTTGGAATCTGTTGCTGTCAACTCTCAATATGGGATCCAAAGAGCTGTCACTATCAGTGAAGCAAACCATCATTAGGCTGAAAAATCAAAAGAAACCCATCAGAGAGATAGCAAAAACATTAGGTGTGGCCAAATCAACTGTTTGGGAAGAGAAGAGTATGGAGAAGGAAAGGAACAGCTCATGATCCAAAACATACCACCTCATCAGTGAAGCATGGTGGTGGTAGTGTCATGGCGTGGGCATGTATGGCTGCCAATAGATCTGGTTCCCTTGTATTTATTTATGATGTGACTGCTGATAAAAGAAGCAGGAATATATTCTGAAGTGTTTCGGGCAATATTATCTACTCATATTCAGTCAAATGCTTCTGAACTAGTTGGATGGCGCTTCACAGTGCAGATGGACAATGACCCGAAGCATACTGCAAAAGCAACCAAAGAGTTTTTTAAGGCTAAAAAGTGGAATGTTATGCAACGGCCAAGTCAATCACCTGACCTAAATCCGACTGACCATGCATTTCACTTGATGAACACAAAACTGAATGGAAAATTCCCCAAGAACAAGCAGGAACTGAAGACATTTGCAGAAGAGGCCTGGAAGAGCATCACCAGGGATGAAACCCAGCGTCTGGTGATGTCTATGCGTTCCAGACTTCAGGCTGTAATTGACTGCAAGGATTTGCAACAAAGTATTAAAAAGTGAAAGTTTGATTTTGGATTGTTTAGTTTGTCCCATTACTTTTGGTCCCTTAAAAAGTGGGAGGCACATATAGAAACCGTTGTAATTCCTACATCGTTCACCTGATTTGGATGTAAATACCCTCAAATTAAAGCTGAAAGTCTGCAGTCAAAGCACATCTTGTTTGTTTCATTTCAAATTTCATTTTAAATTAGTGCAATAAGGCTGCACTAATGCTTTGCAGCTAGCAGGTGGCATTTTAGACTGTTACAGGGGTGGGTGCTGGGTTCTGATTGAGAGGAACGAGCACATGTTCCTCTGATATCTGGTACTTTATTTTTTCCATCCAGACATATAATTGATTATAAATGAAGCTGTGATATTAAGAAGATTGACACCCCAACACATCTTCCAGTCTTTACTGCATTCCATGCCAGTTATAGGATAGTGGTCTCTGTATTCTATGTTGCAAGGGTGCTGCAGAAACTCAGCACACTCCTTCATCCTCCATGAACTTTACAGGATTTTACCACCACTGAGTAGACAGACTAGAGTACAACTGTCCCCCAGTGACATTATGTACTGATCTTCCAGTACATAGGTTTAATTGAATTTTTTTTTCACTCTTCTACATTTTAAAAAAACACACAAAATGGTTTTTGAAAGCAAAGAGTATTTATTTATCAATACACTAATTTGTATTTTATTATGAAATAATAAATTCACAACAACAGCAGCATTAATAGTGTAACTAGATACATTAACAACAGAAAGGTATCTGCAAATCAAAACAATAAGAAGTTATTAATGTTTACGCAGTAAGTTCTGCACTGCACCACCCTCTGTACAGACACCATGCCTTTGCGGAGTGTTAGGATGTGAACTTTGTGGTGTTGTGGGCTGTCTACTTGCACTGGTTGATGGTTTCCTTAGTCAACAACGAGTTATTGCTGCTCCACATTCCCTATTAGGCAAACCACATTTGCATTAAGCTCCCCTATCCTCGCTTCAACACCTAAGAGTGCTGCAGAGCTCTGTGCAACATGAACATTATGTTGCTCAATTGCAGAAGCTCAAACTGAGAATGGTATTGGTGCACTTTAACTTTGTGCCAGAACACATCATGAAAGCATTTTGCTTTGACATAAAGCTCCTTTGATTTATCTCCATTCTCTCAAACCTTTCCGTCATAAGAACAACAGGGTCTTTAGGAGAAGCTATTGTTGTGGTTGTGGTGGGGGTGTTGGCTCAGCTTCTTCAGTGGCAGGATGTTCAGCAAGTGATTATTCATGGACAAAAGAAAGTATTAAGATTTCTTCATCTCGCTCTTCCATTTCAGGAATCTGTTGGTGTTCGGGAATCTGGTTTTGTTGTGATGTTCCTGTGGACAAATAAATGGTAAGTATGTAACATGTTTACAGTGTCGTTTTTTTTAAAATGTTAAAACATTTTAATAAAATGATTGTCCAACAAGTTTGACTCACCAGCCTGTTCATCTTGGAATGGAGAACATTGTGTTGGTGCAGACCGAGGAGGAGGAGGAAGACTGCTGATGGCACAAACACCTGTGGACGAAAAATTATGTTTATTTTTATTTTAATACAATATATTTCATCTTCAACAAATTCACTAATATGTTCCTTATTTTTTAAGAAATGTATTGCACTATGTTTTTGATGAACTGACTATATGAATAAAATAATTAAATTAGTAATTCATAGCAATTGTAATTAAATTTTTGCTATACCTTGGGGAAGGGCATCTGTGTTCTGCATCTTAACTCGTGTGTATTAAGTCCTTGGGCATAATTTGCCACAATTGGTCCTCATAGGATTTAAACTTGATTCTGGAGGGTGTACCCCCTCTTATACTTTTGCTCTACAGCCATCTTATCTTTTAACCTCCTTTTAATATCCGAAAAGCATTTGTGGTGGTTGTCCTCAATACAACGATAAGGCCCCACTGCATTTACTGCATCCACGATATTCCGCCACATATCTGGTTTTGTTGAGAAGGGGTTCTTGCCACTTGTGACCCCAGAATCTTCTCACAAATTGGTGATGACGAACTCCACAAAAGCACAGTTTTCTGCAAATGTTAAGCACACATTTCTGCCAGATTTGGTCCTGGCATGTTTATCTGACTCCTGGGAACTAGAGGCTCACTCTTCATCCCCAGATAAAGGTTGCCTCTCTGGTCTAGACACTAAGGGCTGGATCCAGACCTAGTTAAGTGCTTGAACTTAGTTACTCCTGGACTAATCCATGTTGATTGCAGGGGAGTCTTATTTCATCTATTGCAAACAGTATTAGAGTTGAGAGATGATGTTGCCTATCCCAAGTCTAAATAATAGTGTGATAGTAACACTGGTCAGTATCTGTGTGCAGTAAGCAATTCAAAGATATATCCCTGCATGTAGAGAATACAATTAACTTGACTCCCCCTGAAATCAACATGGTTTAGCCCAGGAGTAACTAAGTTCAAGCACTTAACTATGTTTAAATCCAGCCCTATAACACTAAAGGTCAAAAATGTTATGAAAAAGAAAATTACAAACTATTCTACACAGAAAAGAACCTACTCACAAGCACCTCCCAAACATAAAAAAACATAAAAAAATGATTAAGTATTAAAGCATGTTTTGAATTAATATACATCACATATGAAAGCACAAGGAGATAAAATAAATGTACTTACAAGCAATCCAAGAGAAAAAGAAGGTAAGAAATCCCAAACAATTGTGTCCAACATGGCTGATACCAAAATTTTATTGACAGCACTTAATCAGGAAGTGAACTGCGTTTAAATAGGGGTCTATGGGTGTGAACTCTCACGATTTTTAACAAAATGTTGATATGAATGCAAACACTGCCAATTTCATTGAGAATCATCATTTCTTCTTACAATAAATAGTAATCGTGGCCAACTACAACATAACTACTCGAGACAACGTCACCATAGTTTACAAATCACCATTCAAACATGCCCCATAGTAAATCCAGCGTGTTGGCTGTAAAAATCGCCGCTCAACTACAATTATGTGTGGCAATATTTAGTGGTTACTTAACTCGCCCCTTAGTAAATCTAGGTCTTAGATGGTCAGGACCTGATCCAGACCCCTGTAAGCTTTCTGTATGTGCGGGGGTCCTAATGTCCGCACGGAATAGGGATAGGCTGCCATAAGGCTGCCTTAACTCAGATGTGCTAATCTTATCTCCTCCAGACACCCCACTTACGCACTTTGCGCGCATAAGTATAGTGTCGTTCTTAAGTCTAGATCCGGTCCTAAGTTCCTGGGGGGCAGGACTGATGTGAATTATTGTTTAAAAATGGCAAAGTGCTACATAATATAATATTGCTATATAAAACCTGCTAATATTAAATAATAAATAAATGGAATCAAAGATACTGTCGTAGACATAAATTCACACTATAATGTGATATACCTAAATATACATCATTAGCGTTGAAATATAATTATTAAATAGAATGCGTTTTTTGTCTGTAAATAAAATAAAACTAATGCACTTCAATCATTTAAATGTATTAAATGTATTAAACTGTATATTTTGAAAGTGTTCCTTACCAATATCTACTAACATTTTTAGTGCTTATTCCATTACAAAAATTGTTTGAAGAGTGAATTAATATATTCAATTACCATGCAAAGCTAAAAACAGAATTTATTTTAATAATAGGATTTACATTAATATGAAGTGTTTTAAAATCAGATACCTCAGCAAAGAAGTTTTCATCTTTAATCATTAAGCTGCCGATACAAATTGAGCCCTACAGTAATTCTTTCCGATGGAGATTGGAGACTTAAAGAATTTGGAGGATTAAACATTTGTGTATGAGTGAACATTGTTAAGTGTTTTTGTGGTTGATATCATTAAAATAGTATTCCAGTATTAGATATAACAATGCAAAATATGATTTACTGCGACCCAATATTTGCAAATCAGCAATCCTTTTTTTTTCTATCATTTCATAACAAAAGGAGATAATATTTAATGAATAACAGATTTATGTTAAATATTATTAGCATAATGTTTGTAACATTAACCTAATTAGCTACAGTACAACTTCACAGATTTGGTTAGTAATTCTTTCTATAAACATGAATGTAAATAAGTATAGATTATTTTGCTATTGCAGATGGTAAGCAAAGTTGAAAATACAATTAGAGTTGTGCAGAGCACCCATTGGCTGATTTTGGTTTTCTCTGTGGGGCTAACATTATTTTGGTTTAGAAAACCCAGCTTTAAAGACTTTGGTTCTGATTTTGGTTTTGTGCTTTTTATTTCATTAAACACGGTAAAAAAAAAAAAAAGTACTATGTAGCAGTTTTAAGTATTTTTTATTATTAACATTCATTTGTAATCTTTTACTGTGGATTTTCGAATTGATGACCTGATTATCTATGTAATAACTATTTTTTTTATAATGCCTATTGCTTAGTGTTTGGCCAGGCAATGTTAGGTCCTGTCTGAATGTTTCACCTTTGAATAATGCATATAAGATGATGCAATATATTTTTGAAAGGTCCTCCCTTGCCACCAGACAAAATAGTCATGCTAGTCAGGCCTCTGTCATTAGAAGTTGAATTCTTGAACCTTAGCAAGACAGACCCTCCCAATATAGTCTATTACACTGCTATTCACACAAAGGTGCATGCAATACTTTTTATACTCACACTATTGTTTACTAGAACAACCTCGCTTTGTGATTAGTGCTGAGTAGATTTTCCCATTGCAATCTGTCTTAACCAATAAACAATTGCTCTGAAACACATGCAGCAAACTCCATTTTTGTTTATTATTAGTAAGGAGCGCCAACCCCTGTGTTTTGGTTTTTGTTTTGGATCTGTATTCACTTCCATGTTTTCGTTTTATCCAAAGAAAATTGAATGTTTTGGTGTTGGTTTTGGATCTGTACTTTTTTAAATGTGCTAAAAAATTCTAAAATCATGTCATTTTTGTGTATTTTTGTTCCTAAAGCATTATAAATATGAATGACTGTTTTTTCCCAGTCATTGCTATTTAAATTGGACCACGTCACAGCACACAAGATTTAGGTTGGTAAAATCTTGTGTGGGTGGGATCCTTCCATCTGTATTAAGCGCATTATAATCAATAGATCCATTCCATACCTCTCTTGTTAGTTTGCTAAAACTGTGCCACAGCCACCTTAAAACAAAACCAAGTTTGGTATTTATTTTAATACTTGTGAATGATCCTTTCAATATAAATTAGTCTCACCTTATCATTTTTATAATTAATCTCTATAATGTACATTTACTTCTACACACCATTGTAATATACAATTTTTGTAATGGAATTGGCAACGGCATGGTAAGTATGAACTATTTTAAACCTGGGCTTTCTTTGTATTGTGGTTACAAATATGTTTTCTGTTCTTTATGACACAAGGAGGGGCTCTAGTGACTAAAATTTACCTAGATGAAAGGAAGGGGCGGGTGCCAGGGCCCGGGGCCCGGGCTCTTCACTCTTAGAGTTTTGTCACAGGGGTGGGCAGTCCTGTAATTGGCGGGCTGGGCACAGGGACAATCTACTGCACATATCTGTAGATCCCCCATGGCTCGCATACTCAGTGTGACTTACTGGGCATTCGATGGCTAGAAGTTAGTTTGGGCGTGCTTGGACTCCTGACTAGATGGCTTGACTACACTCCTAGTTATTTGACCATGCCTCCTTTTGTGCCGTAAAGCGGCGGCACAATCATACCTATTACATACCAAGATGGGAGGGTTGCACCAAGGTGAGATAGGACACCAAGGGGATAGCTAAATTCTTACCCCCCTACCCAAAAACAAGTTATGATACCCCAATATATATATATATCAATAAAAAATTACCGGGGGGGGGGGCACATTTTTGGTAATTGCCCCGGGTTCTATTTACCCTAGTTATGCCCCTGATATAAACAAAAGTGAGTAAAAAATAGTAGCTTGGTTCTTTCTCCATGTCATTTTTCTTGCAAGTTAAAGACATAGATAATTTGTTTATACTACATAAACGGAAAAAAAAAAATCAAAATTCAGCATTTTAATAAACTAATAAAACATATTTGTTTGTGTATGCCTGAAAAGGTTTAATTTGCTAGGTCTTGACTTAAGCATTAATACAATGATTAAAAAGTCCATGCTGTGTGGAAAGTCTGTGCATTGTGCTTACTGCAGGTACTCTGTAGGTATTTTATGGAGCTGACTAACAAATTCAAGTTTCCTAAAATTAACAATATTTTTGAATGTATGATACTTTATACATCAAGGATAATGCTTGTACAATCACGGACAAAATTATTTTCTAAGCACAACTACTTTATAAACATTGATGAAACTAAGGAATATATTCTGGTGACTACATATTTGTATATTTGGTTTATAAAGTAGTTTGAAGCCGTTAAAAAGAAATGGATTTCAATCAGGCAATCCTTGTTTACATGGAACTAAACCTTTGATGATGTACTATAAGTTTGAAAAGTGCTCTCATCTGGATGGTGTAGACCAGGTTCATTTTACTTACATAACTAACAGGGGGTTGTGGTGAAGCGTGAACACTTTCAAACTGACAATCTCTAGGCAACTCAATGTTGTAGTTTATGTAATTATTGGGGGTATATTGGGGGTATAGTATTTCTTGCAGAGCCATTGTAGACTTAGCGGATCCCCCCAAAAAAAGATATGTGAGTCCAGCCTTTTATTTCCATCCCCTTGTATGTGTTCAGTTATCCACTTTTGTCCCATCTTTGTGTGTCCAGCCTCCAGCCTCCATTTCTGCCTGTTATATGTGTGTCCAGCTTCCATTTCTGTCACTTCTATGTGTCCAGATTACATTTCTTCCCCTTATATGTGTCCAGCTTCCATTTTTGCTCCTTATGTGTCTCCAGCCACCATTTCTGCCCTTTATGTGTATCTAGCTTCCATTCTTGCCCCTTCTGTGTGTCCATCTTCCTTTTCTGCCCCTTATTACTCTGCTACCCACTTTCTATGGGTGGCATGAAGAGTCCTACTGCTATCATCAAAAGAGCTGGTAGTACCCAAGAGGGAGACCTGCTGTGATTTTTGTGGGTCTGCCCCCCCCCCCTCGATTAAGCAGCCCTTTTGCCAACCAGCCTGGGGGGCTATATGGATATGGAATCATGTTTGGGAGAACCCCATGCTGCTTGTACCCCTCTCTATGGTACCAGCAGACAAGGCTGGTAAAGCCTAGTACTGGTATGATAAAATCAGGGGGCTCCACAACACTCACCGCACCGCCCAATTTTTTAAAACCAGCACTAGGCTTGTACAGCACTAGAGTTGGTTTTCAACAAAGAAGAACCTTATGGTTTTATTATTTCATTTATGTAGTATGTATGTATGTATTCATTCATATATTTATTTATTTATATCCTTTGCTGTATATTTACTGTACATATGCACAACCAGCTATTGAAAGCCCGAATGCAATGTTCTATACTAACAGCTCGCTGGGATGCATTGCAGGAAATTTTTACACAAAGATGCATAGGAAAATGGCACTACCAGACTCAATTGCATAGTTTAAAAATGAATCCTTTATTATTCGATGTTTTAGAGACATTCGGTCCCTTCCCTCAGGGACATACATTAATGAGCACAGACTAACATTATATACATATAAATACAATAACTCACCGATCCAATGCCCAGGCTGAGCCATACCCACATGGAGTACCATTTCAGGCTCTGGCCACCAGTGTTAACACAGCTCCCTGCTTCTGGTATAGACATGCCGGTCAGTGTAGCTATGGTAACCTGAAACCGCAGCCCATCACTAACATCTGATCCAGCATAGTCCAGCCCATTGCATAAAGTCGGGACATCACCACAAAACCAGGATGAAAGAGCTGAAATCTCCAGTGTCATGGCCACTGCCCTGCCAGAGCATAAAAACAAAGACACTTACAAACATATAAAAAAACATAAAACAAAATAACTACAAGGAGAGGAACTTCAAAAATACACATATAGTACTGATTATCAATGCACATATATCTATCTATAAACAGAATTTCCTTAATTCTAGCCCAAGATTAAAGGTAATCCAAAAGGCACATAGCAGAATATCAATTACCTAGAGCAATTTATTAAATCTATACTAGATTATACAATCACATACTGTTGCACTCACTGCACCGACTGGACACCGGAGAGGTGAGTAACACTCTCCAGGAACTTTCAGGTTTAAGCTGTGGGGAAAAGATAGTTAGGGTAATAAAAGAGGAGGGTTAGGTTTGGTAAGGCTGCGGGTACGGGAGTCTTGGGGTTGGGCAGCGGGTATTAGAGTATTAGGTTAAGGCTGCGAAGAAGGGAGTCTTAAGGTTGGGCTGCAGGAATGGGAGTCTTAGGGTTAGGCTGCAGGGTAGGGAGTGTTAGGGTCCAGCTGCAGGGATATGAGTTTTAGGGGAGTCTTAGGGTCAGGCTGCGGGGAAGGGTTAGTGTAATGGAAGGGGAGGGTTAGGGTTATGGAAGGGGAGGGTTAGGGTAAGGATTAAGGTAAGGGTTGGGGTAAAATTTAGACTTACCATTCACAGCTCCATTTTTGCTCTATTGGGGATTGATTACTTTGCCTCTGCGTTTTTGAAAAAGGGGCGTTCGCAGCGATGACCCACACCCTTCATTACTGTCTTATTTTCTTATATATTTATTGATTGATTATTTATACACAAGTTTTAACTAGAGCGCTTTACTTCCCATCAGTTTGTTTCTTGGTGGGTGTAGACTATCGAAAGTTACTTTTCGAATGTCACTTTTTCCAAAGCATACACTTTTAGAACTTTTTTTTTATGAATGGGTGAGTAAAGTCTTTCTGCGGGGTTAGGGTCAGGATGTAGGAGAGGGAGGGTTAGGGTCATGCTGCAGGGGAGGGACGGTTAGGGTCAGGCTGCGGGAGATGCTGGGTTAGGGTCAGGCTGCAAGTTAGGGAGGGCTAGGGTCAGGCTGCCAGGAATGAGAGTTAGGGTAAGAATTAGGGGAAGAAAAAAGGAGGAACCACAGTGCTTAAATAAATTCACCAGTTTTGAATGAAGCACTCTGCGACCGAGCAAAATAAAATAAAAGCAAGATACAGCAAAATAGGAGCGCTTACGCTTAGTCAGTACACTTAAATAAACCTAAATAGCTGCTCTTGCTAGGGGGGATAAGTCCCTTTAGATAATAACAAAAAAAATAAAAATGCAGAGCGCCTTTAAGGTTTAAAGACTGTTGTAAAAAAGATTAGATTTTCCTCCTGATGAAACTGCTGTAAGGCAGAGAAACGCGTTGAGGTGTTCTATTGAGCCACAGCACTTTGTATTTTAACAGCCACACTATTATATCACTGTATTTTATTTCCTGATTCATATTGATTTTAATACAAACGATCCGCTACTCCAGCGGTGTGGTAGCAGCGGGCAGCGGTGTGTAAGTCATCTTGCACACACAGTGTGCCTTGGATTGTACATAATCTGAGGAAGACCGAGAGACAGTAAATATTTGCCCTTCTGTATGGAGTTTGCACCTGCAGCTGCTTGCCATCTACTGCTTACGGTACGCTAAACCTGACAGTGCAGTAACATCAAACTGCCTGAGCGGCGTGTGGACACAGTACTACCACGTGGACTTTCATCTAACCAGACGGTGCCGTTCTCCCTTGTTGAAATCGCTGCACCATACCAGTGGGCAATACAAGAAAGCTAAGTACTTTGCTTCTTCCAATTAATTATTATTTGAATAACTGTCTGCTGCATATATAAAGCCCAAGCTGCCTATCTGCTAATTACATTACAAATATCAGCTAATTTGGAAGCTAACTATAACCTGTGAAGCATATACCCTTCATCTGCCTTATCACAGGGGTCTCCTGGATTCAATATAAATTGGATTGCATTTAACAGTTGAACAGAACTCTCTGAAAGGACAACATAGCAGAGACCTATAATAAGGAGTGATAATTTCCACTTATCCAGTGTGGCAACATTGTTTCTACTAGCTGCCTGATCAGCAGTTAGTTTTTTTCTATACATTTGAATGTTTTTCTGTGCTGTGGCTATTAACTAATATAGGTGTTTTAGTCATAAAACATGACAAAAGTTGTATATTGTTGTTTTTTTAATTGTTATTAGTGTTCTTTATTTAATTATTAAAAATCTAATCTTTTTTACAATAATCTTTAAACCATTAAGGCTCTCTGCATTTCTTTTTTAAATTTAATAGCTCCCAATTGTCCACTTACCTTTGGATTCCATCACATTTTTAACCTCATTTATATCTCCATGAGTACTCCGTCCCTTTAAGAGATTAATAATGTCATGCTCCAAATTTCTGTTTTATCCTCCAGGAGTACACAAATACTATTCCTTAACCCATGAGTATATCCCCCATTTTAAATTTTATTTACTTATTACTTATTATTTAATTTTTATTTATTTATTTATTCATTTTTATTTTTATTTTTTATTTTTATTTATTTGTATTTTTATTTCTTGCAAATAAATGTATTTTGGTTTATAATTAACCGTATAGTTTAGCAATGGTCTTCAGAATCCAATATACTCACATGTACATTACGAGATAAAAAGAATATTATGCTGTTGAACATAGCATAATGTCTTGGTTAATTATATGTCAGCTGTTTTATATATCTTCATATTTTATTTATTTATTTGTATTGAACAATGTTTAATTATACTACACTGAGTGTATTCCAGTTGTAGTTTTTGTTGCTAAAAATGCTTTTGATTGATAGTGTGCCTTACTCCGTGCACCAAAGATTGTTTGTGATTAAAAATGCACCTGAAGAGGTAGAAAACAACATAGAGTTAATTGACCACCTGTCCTAATTATATAGGTTTAAATAGGAGACCTCATCATTATTCTTCATTTCCTCCTGAAGAAACTACAGTCAGTAGAGAAAT
>WWET01000541.1:196011-206485 GCA_011038615.1 Limnodynastes dumerilii | reverse complement strand
CCTGTCTGATCTTGTAGTTACTGGATCTTGTGTACTTCCTACCCCTAAAAAACAAAACTGGGTGGAGGTATGGGGGGGAATTGTGCGTACTTAGGTCTTATTGTTCAGAGGAATCCTCCTTCAATTGTTCACTATCAGATTGTGGATTTACAGAAGATTTAGTGGATTTGCTGTGTTTATTCTTCCAAGTATACTTCCAAGTAGACATTATTCGCAAAGTATTCCTTGTTCCACTGTAATTTATTCTTTTTTCTAACCATGAGTTCTGTATTGAATTTCCCCAATTCCTCCTGATGTTAAGCACACAGTGCCTGAAAAGTTTACCTGCACATTGTTTTGTCCAGTGGCCATTGAGAATGAGTACTACTCTTTCATATGAGGTAGTGTCTTGTCAGTTCCTTGTAACTGTCATTTTTTCTGGTTAATATTCAAGACCCACTGCTGGCAAAACAAATAATAAAGTAAAATTCATGTAGTTACAGGTAAATGTACAGAATCAAATAGCACCATTGGGGTTCTTGGTTTTCTTAATTTTTTCCAAAACAAAATAACCCAAAGGGAACCAGACGGTGCCCTTCATTTACTTTGTGTTTGAGAAACCCTATCATAAAATTACTATTTTTTAGAAAAGGAGAACTGGGATCACCGACCCCATCGTCTAAAGGCAAGCAGCTGCATTATACATATTGGGCCAGATCCTGAGCTAAGTACACTAGCCGATGACGTCAAATTGGCTATTTGTATTTACTGCACATGTGTGTAGCAGATGTTACGCCACGTAACTCCTAACATACGAACCATCAGCATAATACGAACTAAGGGGCGGGGGCATCAATACGACACCTGTAATTTCGCTTTGTAGGCGGGGGGAGGCATTTAAATTGGACAGTATGGGTCGGGTTAGACCATCACATAAGTAAATCCATTACGTACGTCAGAATTTACGCTATCAAAAGTTAAGGTAGGATTTGGGCAGCGGAAAACAGCCGAAGTAGCCGAGCCAGGGGAGTGCCTATGGGAGTGCACAGAAAATATGTTGGCATAAATACGTTACACGTTCTAATGTAACTAGCCAGGAGGTCTGGATTTACCCCATTATCTTCAATTAGCATCCTCCTCAATAGCCTGAGAGCCAGACAATCAAAGGTGGTTGTTTCCTTGAAAAATGTGGTCAAGCCACTTTTGAAAAAGTAACTTGGTTGTCCGTTCTCATAAACTCCATACAATAATGCAAAGCTCTTATTCTGGACAAGTAATGTTTGGCAAATATCCAAAAAAGCCTTTAGTTTTTGGGAAACAAGCACAGAGAAACCTAGAAATGTTGTTAAAATGTGAGAATCATCTACAACCAGCTGTGGAATGTTCCTATAAACAGAAAGGACCATCCCTTTCCATGAAAATCCACATAATCTGCAATTCCAATTCTTTGGTTTTCGGAGGGGAGTACAACCTGATGAGGTGCAACAACCTAATGAGCACAGATTTTACACCTCCTTGCCAGAGCTGCACTAAAATGCAGCAATTCCAGATGCATACCATGATGATCATAAATTGGTAAAGAGTCATTGGGCTGAATCCAGACCTAATAAGTGCTTGAACTTAGTTACTCCTGGGCTAAACCATGTTGATTGCAGGGCAGTCATATTTCATCTGTTGCAAACAGTATTAGAGTTGAGAGGTGATGTTTCCTATCCCAAGTCTAAATAACAGTGTGATAGTAAAGCTGGGAAGTGAGCAATTCAAAGATATATCCATGCATGCAAAGAATACAATTAACTGGACACCCCCTTAAATCAACATGGTTTAGCCCAGGAGTAACTAAGTTCAAGCACTTAACTAGGTCTGGATCAGGCCCATTGTTTTTAAAAGGTGACCCCTCATCTCTGTACCACATCTCACTGAATAGTTATAATTTCAACACAGCTAAAACAACCTATGTTAAAAGCTAACACATTTCCTACAGTTGTATGATGTTCAAAAAGTGCATCAGAATTTATAGTTCAGCAAGTACATCCTCCTCTTATTATGTAGGAATGTTTAAACAATGGACCATATTCATACCTAAGAGTGAGTTAGATGCGGATAGATCCGCACCTAACTCACTCGTGCAGCCCCTAACCCGCCCCCGATTTTAGGTACCTTAATGCACTTATATTACCGTGCGTAGTTTCCTTCTTAAGAAGAGGCATGTACAATGCCTCTCCCTGCTCCCTCCCTTGCTAATCTAAATCCCTCCCCCCTCCCATTTCTAACTAATCACTCCCTGAGGCGGCATTAGCACACCTCTTTCTAACGAATCACTCCCTGAGGCGGCATTAGCACACCTCTTTCTAACTAATCATTCCCTGAGGCGGTATTAGCACACCTCTTTCTAACTAATCACTCCCTGAAGCGGCATTAGCACGCCTCTTTCTAACTAGTCATTCCCTGAGGCGGCATTAGCACACCTCTTTCTAACTAATCACTCCCTGAGGCGGCATTAGCACGCCTCTTTCTAACTAATCATTCCCTGAGGTGGCATTAGCACACCTCTTTCTATCTAATGACTCCCTGAGGCGGCATTAGCACGCCTCTTTCTAACTAATCACTCCCTGAGGCGGCATTAGCACGCCTCTTTCTAACGAATCATTCCCTGAGGTGGCATTAGCACACCTCTTTCTATCTAATCACTCCCTGAGGCGGCATTAGCACGCCTCTTTCTAACTAATCATTCCCTGAGGTGGCATTAGCACACCTCTTTCTATCTAATCACTCCCTGCGGTCCTTAAAAAAAACGCATCTACATATCTAACATATCTAACTTGTACGTATATTTCGTAAATGTACTACTGCGCATGTGCAGTAGTTACATTTGGAAAATTACGCACCTGAAAAGCCAGAGCTTCTTAGATGTGACCACGGTCCAATATGGCTAACTTTATCATGGCATGCAAGAAGTAAAATTAAAAATCACTTCACATATTTGTAATACAGAATAAATTCAGCATCTGCTTAGAGATCTGATCAATATTCTGTTATGTGTTGGTGGCAGACACATTTTATAATTTTAACCTTCACCAAGTTTTGAAAGATATAACTAGTCAGAAACAATATATTTATTCAAAGAGCATAAGCAGTTGCTACATTTAGCTAAAGCAACAGTGCCATCTAGTGCTCAAATGTAGTAACATTGGAACAAATTATATACGGTGTTCAGGAAGTGAAGTTTACATTTGCATTACATACTCCATATAATGTGACTTATTCTACTAACTAAACTTAAATTAATACCTTACAGAAAGATGTAAACATACAATATGTGTAAACACAGATAGACTTAGGACCAGCTTTACTAAGCTGCGTGTTTGGAAAAGTGGAGATGTTGCCCATAGCAACCAATCCGATTTTAGCTGACATTCTTTAGTATGTAAAAAGTGAGAGCTAGAATCTGATTGGTTGCTATAGGCAACATCACCACTTTTCCAGACCCGCAGCTTAGTAAATCTGGCCCTAAATTCCAAGGCTTTGACTATAATCTTTAATGGCTACGTGTAAAACATAAAGCTGAGCTAGGACAATAAATATCTCCAGAATTTGTTCCAACACATATTGGCCATACTAACACTCAGATTATGCTGGGGGGGGCAGAAGTAAAAACAGGAATCTGCAGCTGCAAGAGCTAGAGATAGATATGATATGTAACTAGGCACACATAAGCCAGCGATATTCAATTGATTAAAAACAATTGAACAACAGACTGGCTCCTTTCACAATCATACGTGTATTATTGCCATTAAGCTTGCAATTATAGTACAACTCTGGGTTGATTCAATATAAGATAATATTTATTAGTACTTGTGGAGATTCAATTAAATAAGTATCAGGTGGTGGTTATCAAAAATAAAGTACTATATTCAACTATTTGTTAATTATTGTGTTTCATTATTTATTTCATAAGTAAGTGAATATAATGTCTCAAACTAATTTTAATAGAGATAAAATCATGTGTCAATCTTATAATATCACTGCTGTGATTTAGAGAATTTTAGGTGCAATCCATCAGCCTCAGATATTATTTAATCAATAATGTAAAAAGGTCCAAAGGATCCCCCAAAACAGAGCCGTTTCCCCACCTACATTGTTATTGAGGGTAAGCCCCAAATATCACTGCTGATCCTGCAAGCTTACAAATGGCTTGATAATGCGGAGCTTCAGAAATATGTGTAGACAGTGGCAATACGGGAGACAACTTCCACTTCTTAGAGAGTTAAGAGAAGTCCTAAAGAGCAACTACAAGCACTCTTAATATACTAGTCAGAAGAGCACTCTCAATCTCATCTACAGAGCAACTATATGCACTCTTTCTAGTAAAGTAGAATAAAATTGCAAGCAGCCAAAGGCATTATTGTAATCTTAGAGGTAAAGGAGCTCAGCAAGGAATGTTGACATGCGTTTCGCAGTCAAGGCTTTATCAAGGCACTGAGCTGCAAGCAGTTCTGACAGCTATTTTAAGCAAGAAGGGTGAGACTGGTATTTCTAAGCGCCAATCAAAAGGGGGGGGTGTCAACAGACATCACACTCCACCAATCTGCGGTCAGCTTAATGCAAGTGGGGTTTTTGAATGGACAAGGGCATAACTAGGGCTAAACTCGGAATCAGACGTGTGTGGGGAGAGGCAGAAAACTAATCTATGTAAACATTTAATGATGTAATTAATGAACAAGAAAGAGGAAAAAGGAAATAAGTGAAGAGATAAGAAAAAGAGGAAGAAAGAAAAAGATAGGAAAAGGAAGATTCTCCTGTAGAACTTTTGTCACATCACACTGCTACAAAGCTGGCTAAAACTCTATATCTACAATAATAACATGTTAAATGCAAAATAAAATTACCATAGAATAATATTTACTATTGAATGTTAAAAATACATTGATATGTGTGAAATGCAGTGACAAGAATTATATGTAAATTTGGTGAATGTGATTAAACACTAGTGAGAGTGGACATGTAAAGATCAATTCTAGTAAACCACTCCCTAAGGGGGGTGGGGTCAGGGCCATCAGAATTGTAGACCCTGGGCAAAGCAATGCACAGGGGCCCCTCCCTATACATTCCCAGGAATAAAAATGTAACCAAAACTTTAGAACATTATATAACTTAACACACACACACACATTTCATCAATAAACAATGATTTATTGGTAAACTGTGCAGTAGGAATTATTATCGAAAAACTTAATTAACTTAATTATTACAACTGTAAATCAGCATTAATCAGAATGGTTTGCAAAGTTTCTTTGTTGAGAATTGTTTTATAATTGGATTGAAGTCAATAATCTGAAGAATGCCATTTTCCATGGACATGAGTGAAAGCCAGTTCAAACGCTGCTGGCCCATTGTGCTGTGAAGCTGATTCTTTAGAAGTTTCAATCTTGAAAATGAGCGTTCCCCTGTACAGTTGGTCACCATCATGCACATGAACACTCTGAGTGCGATTTCAACATTGGGAAACACAGATTTCAAGTTGTCTGTAATTAATTTACTGTACAATGCAGGGAGGGTCTCATACTTTTCATCAAGAACCAGGTAGTGCTTGAGATGCTGACATTCACTTAGAAAGTCATCAAAATCAAGGTCTTTGTCACACTTTTTGTTTAGCTCATCAGAAGTAATTGTTTTCAGTTGACTGAAGAAGGAAAACAGATTTCTAATACAGGAATAAGCTTCTGCACGTTTTGTCAGGCCAGAGTTCAAAGCATCCACAACAGGGAGGAATGTTTCCACCTTGAATTTTTCACTTTTGTTTAGAAGTATCTCTTCTCCTGATCCATCATATCCTGTTAAACTTACACTGCGCTTTCGGACACGTTTCTTCACATCCCTATATTCAGAATCTGGGAACCTACTTCCGGCCTTTAGTTCATATTCCCCATATTTTTCTCTAATTTCCTGAAGAAAGGTTTTCAGGGACTCAAGAAGATCCATGGCAACAACTATGGTGACATCTTTAGATTGCAGGAACTTACTTGTTTTGTTAAATATTTTTAGAATGTCGTTCCAGAAAATAGTGAGAAAGATTGTTTCCAACTTCTCCATTTTATAACTTAATACTTCTGCCTCTCGCTTTGTGTATTCATCTTGGCTAGTGTCTACTGATATTGAATCCAGTGCATCTTCAATCTTTTCAAAACCTTCATGCAGAGCATGAATAGTATCAAACTGTGATGACCATCTTGTGTCAGACAGACGCTTGACCACAACATGATCTTTTCCTAAAGCTGATAACAGAACATTCCATCGATGTGTAGAAGCTGTGAAAAAGGTATACAAACGATGAACAAACTTAAAGAAGGAGATAGTCTGTAGAGAACACTCTGCTGCTTTTACTCCCACCAAGTTCAAACTGTGGCCAGCACAAGCAACATACATGGCAAACTTATTCAGTTGACGGATCCGTGCTTGCAATCCAGTATATTGCCCAGACATATTTGAGGCATTGTCATATGATTGACCACGGCAGTTTGATAGCAGAATATCGTTCTCAGTCAGGAAATCTACAACAGTATCTGCTAGATTCTTTGCTCCATGTGAAAAGATAGGAATGAACTGAAGGAAACGCTCCATTGACTCACATCCTTTAACATAACGGACTGTAAATGTCAGCTGATCAATGTGTGAGATGTCTGGAGTGGAATCCACACTTATTGAGTAATACTTTGATTCTTTTATTTCTTGTATAACTTAACAAAGAACATGTTGTCCCATCAAATCTATAAATTCTTCACAAATGTTTGCAGATAGATATGATGGGCATGCCATTTAAGATGCTCTTGCAAAAAAGGGATCAAATTTACTTATCATTTCTATAGCACTTAAAAAGTTTAAATTTTTTGGTGACCCAATAGTTTTATTCTCTCCACGAAATGCTAAACCTCTGGTGGCAAGATAGTGAATGACAGAAACCACACGTGTCAACACTTTATACCAATACTCCTGCTTTGAGCGATGTTGTTTCATTAATAAAGAATCTATACATCCGGTTTCTTTATGCCGAACTGAATATGCAATCATGCACTTGCGATGTTCTTCTGCGTTTCCATGTTCTACAATAAGATTGCTGTGTTTCCAGTCATTAAATCCAGATGTAGCAAAGGGAGATTCTTTACTAGACAGCAGAAGACATACAAAGCAGTATACACAACCCTTGGATGGTGAATGGATTAGCTATTCGCGTTTTACATATTCGCCATTTTGCAGTTGTTGTTTGAATACATTCTTTGATAAATACCTTGTGTGAGTTGTTTCTCCTCCAGCTCCTTCGTATACTCTGCGTGAGTTTGAAAGGTTGCAGTCATGATTCTGACATGCTGTTAAGCCACTACAAATCCACTAACCCACAGTACTAGGATTCTTGATGTTCCATAGAGCAGGATCTGTGATGTGAATCACACTCTCAGTAGACTTCTTTTCCATTACAGATTCATGTATTTCTTCTTGTGGAATGTCTTTAGAAGCAGGAGCAGGTAAAGGTATGTCTGGAACTGGATGACTGGATGCAGAAGTGGATGTAGATGGTGATTCTGTATTTAGTATTTCTTCTTGTGGAATGTCCTCAGAAGCAGAAAAGGTAAAGGTATGTCTGGAACTGGATGACTGGATGCAGAAGTGGATGTAGATGGTGATTCTGTATTTAGAGGAGCAGTACTAGATGCTGGCATTGCACCTGGGATCAACCAAGATGTTAACTTTGGAAGTTCACTAATTTTCAGCTTCTTCTCTTCAGCACGTTTCCTCTTCTGTGCTCCACTCATAGGCGTTTGCTTCATTTTCACCTGCTGGTGTAGCTGTTGTCTGGGTACAATCGACGACTAAGTGTTGTAAATGAAGGGAAAATAATAATAATAAAGTAGCTTGAAGCTTTAATTTTAACACATACAAAAAGTAAAATAAGAAAAAACAATGCACTAGACAATGATATAATATGAGATATTATATGATATATTATGACATGTTTATTGGAAAGATTAAAAAAATTGATCCCTGTAATGCCCATTATGACATGGGATTAATAAAATAATATTATTATATTGCACACTTTTGAAGTATTGAAAAAATAGGGACGTATTAAGAGCATCCATCAACAAAGATTACAAAATTGTATTGTTTGTAAATAATACAGTGGCGCATCCAGGGAGGGTTTCTGGTTGCCCAGAAACCCCCCAGATTGAAAAATGTGCAAAAAAATATTGAAAAATTTGCCAAAAAAACCCCAATAATTGAAAAATTTGCCAAAAAAAACCCAATAATTGAAAAAGGGGGCGTGGTTTCGCGGACAGACTGACATGGAGGAAGATGGTCCTGGCCTGTGCTGCAATAGGGAAGCAGGTGAGGAATGGTGAATGGGTCACAACAAATGCAACAGGGCTTATGCACTGACATAAGCTCTGATCTATTATGTAATGTGCTCTACTAATGGATTGTATACTGCTATTGCTATTAGATGTGTACCTTTAATATAAAACTACTATTTTACTGTGTGAAATAAATAAATGATAAATCGTCTATAAATAAAATATCAGAACAGGACTTGTTACTCCCAATAACCAATGAAATTCCTTAATGCAGAAATCTACATTATACACGTTATTTGTCCCGTTTTCAGGCTCCAAAATGTTTGCAGCTATGCTAATATACCCCACATGTATTACACGCATTGGAAACCCCCCTTTCAAAATCCTGCGTTTGCCATTGTAATAGGAAGCATTAAATGATAGGTCATGTTCCCCTCATTAATTACCATTTTTGTGAAGTAGACAACCTTTTAAAGAAAATAATTCCAACAACATGCAATTACATATACAATTAATATATACAGATGAAATATACAGATGAAATCTTATCAAAGGTGACTTACCTTTCCCTAGTTCTGCTATGTCTGGCAATGCTCCTCTTAACACGTGCTGATGTGGTTGCTCGTCCTCCTCCTGATAATGTGACTGAGAAGCAAACTGAGAACCCTCTCCTGACAATGTTGCGACAGCAGTGGCGCTGAAATGCTGAGATAAATAAATGCTAAAGCTATCACAAGGAGCAAGGCCTATGCTATGATTTCTGCTACCCCACCCAAAAAATTATATTGATAAAATATTTTATAATTTGTTCATTTAAAAATACTTATTCTCTTTTAATACAAATAATATAATTAACTTTAAAAAAAAGAGTAGTGTACTGTACACCCTCCTTCATCAAACTGTGCCACCTCCTTCATCAAAGCTCTTTCTCCTTTTTTTCATAATCACTTTTCCCCTTCTTGTGTGTCTCTACAGCCATTCAATCCACCTTTTGTGCCCATTCAGTGTTTCTGCCCCCTTCCTGTTTGCCCATCCATTCTTAATGTCGCCTTTTTGGGTGTCCATTTGGTTTATCTTCTCCCTCCTCCTGTGCCCATAATGTGTTTATTCCCCCTCTGTAATTGTCCAGGTGTACATCTGCCCCCTTCTCCTGTGCCCATAATGTCCTGATGCCCCCTCTGTAAATGGCCGGTTTCAATCCATCTGTACCCCTCCTCCTGTGCTAACTTAAACAAAACACAAAAAAAGACAACCAGGCACTGGAAAAGGAGGGAAAAAGATGTAAGCTATTTGGAATCAACTGCTGCTGGTCTCAAGGGTTTGTGAAACCATAAATGAACAATCAAAAACAAGAGAAAAGTGACCAGCGCTGTATATGGTTAATATAATAGAATGATGTAAAATCAATTTCAAACTCAATAGTGAATTAAAAATTACTATTAGTAATAAGATTGCCTTCCAGAACAATTCATATCTAAAGATAACAAGTTATTAGACAAATTAATACAGTAACAGATATATAAAACAAATGAATGACACACTACTTGCATAGATCTAATACTGCAATCCTCAGTATGTTGTAAATGTCACCAGTGAACATAAAAACTGACTCCTAGTATAGACGTATAGGCAAATCCAGAAACATCCAAACTGAGGTTGATCAGGCCTCAGAGAAGAGGCCTGCAAGTGTGTCATTCATTTGTTTTATTTGTTTTATATATCTGTACCATATTAATTTGTCTAATAAATTGTTATTTTTATATATGAATTGTTCTGGAAGGAAATCTTATTACTAACAGTAATTTTTATTCACTATTGAGTTTGAAATTGATTTTACATCATTCTATTATATTAACCATATACAGCACTGGTCACCGTTTTTCCTCCTCTTGTGCCCCTATTGTACTGATACCCTCTGGCCATCTGCTTCCACCTCTTCCTGTGCCCCTATTGTTTGATGCCCCTACCCCTCTGAGCATCTGCTGCCAGCATGCCACCTCCCCCAGGCTGCGCCAGTGCCCCTATAGTTTAATGAGGCAGCAGATGTTTAGAGGAAGGGGGGTAGGGCCATCAAACTATAGGGGCACTGGCACAGCCTGGAGGAGGTGGCAGGCTGGCAGCAGATGCTCAGAGGGGGGTAGGTCCAC
>WWET01000541.1:172254-193235 GCA_011038615.1 Limnodynastes dumerilii | reverse complement strand
CATTACAGTATAAGCTATCCCTAAACACATAACATATCCCATTACAGTATAAGCTATCCCTAAACACATAACATACCCCATTACAGTATAAGCTATCCCTAAACACATAACATACCCCATTACAGTATAAGCTATCCCTAAACACATAACATATCCCATTACAATATAAGCTATCCCTAAACACATAAAATATCCCATATGTGCTTTATAGAGTGTGCCATCTCCTGACCCCTAATATACCCCACATGTATTACATGTAGAGTATATTAGGGGCCTGGAGATGGCACAGCTATATTTAAAACACTTACCTGGCAGATGATCCTTTCAGGCGTCGATCAGGGTGCAGAGCAGCGCACTGTGTTACTCACACACGCGCGGCACCAATGTAAACGCTGATAGGAGCTGTTGCGCTTGCGCAGCAGCTCCATATACGGCATCCACAATCAGTAGCGTGCACACACACGCACACAGAGCCGGGACTCATGGAGACAATGGAGCCCACAGCTGCCACTGCACCAGCCACTACCGCAGTGTCAGGGCCAGATTTTGGGTGGCCACCTGCGGGAAATCAGGTGCTGGCACTGCGGTAGTGACTGGTGCTGTGGTGGCTTTGGACCCCATTATCTCCATGGGCCCCGGTGCCTTGCACCGCATGCACCGCCGGTAGTTCCGCCTCTGCTATCGCCCCCAGTCTAGTGACTCTAATCATCTCATCTCTGAGGCCTGATCAACCTCAGTTTGGATGTTTTTGGATTTGCCCATGCGTCCATACTAGGAGTCAGTTTTTATGTTCACTGGTGACATTTACAATATACTGAGGATTGCAGTATACATCTATGCAAGTAGTGTGTCATTAATTTGTTTTATTTGTTTTATATATCTGGTACCATATTAATTTGTCTAATAAATTGTTATTTTTATATATGAATTGTTCTGGAAGGCAATCTTATTACTAATAGGAATTTTTTATTCACTATTGAGTTTGAAATTGATTTTACTATTATATTACCATATGCAGCGCTAGTAACTTTTCTCTGTTTTTCCCTCCTCCTGTGTCCCTATTGTACTGATACCCTCTGGCCATCTGCTTCCATCTCTTCCTGTGCCCCTATTGTACTGATGACCCCTCTGTATATGGCCATCTGCTGCCACCTCCTCCAGTCTGTGCCCCTATTGTTTGATGCCCCTGCTCCCTCTGAGCATCTGCTGCCAGCCTGCCCCCTCCTCCAGGGGGGGGGGCATCAAACTATAGGGGCACTGGCACAGCCTTGAGGAGATGGCAGGCTGGTCGCAGATGCGCGGGGGGGGGGCAGCAAACTATGGGGGCACTGGCACAGCCTTGAGGAGATGGCAGGCTGGTCGCAGATGCGCAGAGGGGGTAGGGGCCATGATGTTCTACCCCTTCTTCCTTTCTCTACAGCCAGAGCCAGCCTGTAAGAAAAAAAAAGCCTTACCTTGCTCTTCTCCGTTAATTCTGTGTCCCCCGCGGTACACTCTCTGTACACTGAGCGATCATGTGAGCGTCAGGCTGCGTGCACGCACGGTGATGCCGGCGGCTGGTCCTGGTGCACAGTGAGTGTTAAAGGTATTTTCAGCCTCTGCTACAGCCCACGAAGAGCTACATTCAGAAGATGTAATTCTGCATGGGCTGCAGTGGAGGCTGAAAAAGCTTTATAGTTGGACAGGGCTAAAGGGCCCCTTGGTGAGTTGGACCCTTGGGCACTAGCCCAAAATGCCCAGTCATTAAGACGGCCCTGGATGGGGTCCATGAGCACCAGTGAATAGGAATTGGCTTGGCGGTATTATTAAAGTGCCTTAAGAGAGATTTTTTGTTTTGGGAGTCTGACATGTTTTGAAGATTGAGTAACCAGAAGAAGGAACCATGGGGGACAGGATGTCGTAATATTTGATTTGCCATCCTCTTTTACCTCTAGCCAGAACTGATCCAGACCGGGGCAATTCCACCAGATATGTATTTAATAGCCAGGACTGGAACCACAATGCCAACAGGTGCCTGGTATACCAAAGTGCATTTGGGAGAGTTGTTTGGGGCAATGATATCATTGGAACCTAAGATTGCATCTCAAGGATCAAGGATAGAGAGACTCATAGAACTAACCAGTGTGTGACAAAAATTCTTTGCCCTATCAGTTCTCTGAAGGTCTCTATCCCACAATGTTGCATAACAGGGAAGGGAGTCAAATATACCATCAAGGAGGATTTTGTATATATGGGAGATCACATGATTAGGGTTTAGGGACGAGCTGCATAGAGCCTCGAATGGAATCAGCTGCCTATTAGCGACTTTAATTGTGACTATGTAGGATGACGTCTCTGGCTTGCAGAAAGAGCCAGAACGAGTTGGATGGGAGTCCAGTTTTCCTATGAAGGGCTGAGAATTACTTGATTGTCCTCAATCAGATGGGAGCACCATACTGTCGTATTGGCCATCCAAGAGTCAAATGTCATAGCAGGGATGTCAGGCAGTAAGTCCAGGTTCTGTGTGAGGAACGTCAGAGGGGACAAAATGGTGAAAATTTACTGTAGACAGCCGAGTTTATTTCAATAACGAAAGAATGGACCAACTATTGGGTGCAAGGGAATGACAATTTTAGAAAGCCAAGAAATTACCCAAGGAAGGCTATTGGAGGAAAGGACTTCAATGTTTACCCAATGCTTATGTGGAGGGCATCACGACCAGTCTACTATTCTGCACAGGAGGGAGGCATGGTAGTAATCCATGAGGAGGGGGAGCTGGAGACCACCCTGTGAATGGCATCTGTGGAGGAAATCTCACCCAAATCTTGAGTACCTACCCACATACACAAAATCTCTTATAGCCGCTTGTAAATCTCTGAATTATTGGGGAGGAGGTATGTGTATTTGTAAGGTCTGTAAAATGTAAAGAATCCTGGGAAGCGCATTCATCTTGACTATATTTATTCTGCCTAACCATGAAAAACCCCACAGTCTCCACTTCTTAAAGTCTTAATTTGGTCAGAAGGGGTAGGAAGTTGACCTGAAAAAGATCTAAGGGACATTGGGTGAGCTTGATCCCGAGGTACTTGACAAAACCAACAAACCAGAAGATGGGGAAAGACTGTCTGAGGGTTGTTAAGACTATCGGGGAGTAATATATTCAGAGGTAGATGATTTAGAGTAATTGATTTTGAAATTTGAGAGTGGTTCAAATGTTTCAAATTCTGTGATAAGGTTGGGGATAGAAATAAGAGATCTTGTAATAAACGTTGGCAACTATCGTCAGCAAAGAGAGCTAGTTTATAATTGGATGAACCAACTTCCACACCTGAGATATCATTGTTTCTCCTGATCCTGTGTTCCATAGCCTCCATGTAGTAGACAAATACTAGAGGGTAAAGGGGACATTCCAGGTGTGTTCCATTCCTTATATGGATATGGTCAGGTTTGTAGAAAGCTAAGAGACATCATGATAAGGCCTAAGTGAGCTAGAACTTCAGACATGAAAGACCAGTTAATTATGTTAAACTCCTTCTTGGTGTCAGTGGAAAGAAGCAAACCTGGAAGGCTTCATCAATGGATGTGTTGGAATTACATTTCTTCCTATCCTGAGATCTAATTCTTGGAATATAGGAAGCAGCAAAGCTCTAGCAAAGAGTTACCTCACAGAAAATGTTTGTTTGCATCTACAGAATGCATGTTTAATTTTAAAGTTAAGGAAATGTGCAAAGGCAGTTCTGGCTTCTATCAGTTGAAGGAGAGTGGCATTGTTGAGTGAGGATTTGTGGCGAATTTAGCACCTGTGAGCGTTTTTCATGTATGTTTAGAACCTTGGAATTTATGTATAGGATCTTAAGGGTGTTCTCATGGGGAGGCTGGGTACTCAGGGTTTTAGAAGGACGAGCTAACATCTTTGTGATGTCAACAGAGGAAAAACAATGGGCACAAGGACTCTTTCTGAGATGTTTAGGCGAGTCAGGGAGAGGAAGAGAGAAGAGGGGCAAGGAGTAGGAAATATCACTAAGAAGACATTATACGCTCTTGGTTCAGAAAGTGACTTAGCAAACAAGATATACAGACCATGAGCTGTGACCAGAGGGGATCAGGCCCAAAGCCAGCAGAACAGGGCAATGCCCAAAGGACTAGCGTTATATGGACATAGGATGAGGTGTCAACTGTTGCACCCAGTATAAGAGTAATAAAAAATGTGTAAACAACAACTACTGGCTAACTAAATGAAAGTTAAACATAATGGCTAACTTGTGAGTCATGAATAACGTTATCTACAGCTTGGTAAAGATTTTTTCCTGCCAAATGAAGGGAAGAAAAAACGTCTAACACTTTCTCATAACATCTAAAACTATAGGGAGCCTGTATTAGAGGGCTCTTAATAGTAGTTAAGTATCAAACCCTAAGAGGCCATAGAACTAAGATAACTGCAGGTAAAATAGGGAAACTTAAGACACTTCTGGTTGAATTTTAATTCTCACATTAAAGCCTAAGTAGGCATGAGACCAGGGAGTTTAGACAAATGGCCCCTGGATGAGGTGAGCGCCACTAGAGAGTTAAGTGAGTCAGGTATTGGCCACTAAATAAGCAGTTGAGGCTGCATAGGAGCGTTTGGAAGAAAATTTGTGCCATCTTTCTCATCAAGGAAGCAGAGGAGCAAAAGTATCAGATGACCAGGAAAACCACTCAGTAAGGCCCATGCTATGTAAGTCAAGGGAAGAACAAAACTGATCCAAGTCGGATGGCTCACGGAACGACAACAATCTGCCATTGATGGAGACTTGAAGACTGAAAGAAACCCCCCAGTAATATTTAATGTTGTGTTTACGTAGCTCCTCTGTGAGAAGTTTCAGGAGACATCACTGATGTAAAGTGTCCCAGGACAGGTCTTGATAGATATGTATCTGGTGGTCCTCAAAACAGAAATCAGGGATAGTGTGGACTTTGAGGAGGATGGCCCCCTTCTTTGTGTGGCAGTGCAGTTTGCAGAAGATGTGGTCTCTCAGAGTTGGGGACCCGAGGGCAGTGATCTCTATAAAAGGCAATTTCCGGGTTGGGGTCTTGGTCTTAAAGCTTGTTGAATATTTTGGTGAGGATGACAATTACACCTTGGGGGGTAATGTCTTAAGGGACACCCCTCACTCTTAAGTTATTCCGCTTCACCCTCTGTTATCCAAGTCGTTGAGTTTGACGCGCAGTTCTATGATATCTGCCGCCTGGCAGTCCTGAAGATAAGAGAGATGGTTAGTAGAAGAATCCTGGGCATCTTCCAGAACAGATACTCTCTCCGCCAATGCGGAAAGTTCAGAGTGAATGTTGGCGACAGCTGAAGAGACTGCTTCTTGGGGTCAGATTTACTAAGCTGTGGGTTTGGAAAAGTGGAGATGTTGCCCATAGCAACCAATCAGATTTTAGCTGACATTCTTTAGTATGTAAAAAGAAAGTGAGAGCTAGAATCTGATTGGTTGCCATAGGCAACATCTCCACTTTTCTAAACTCACAGCTTAGTAAATCTGGGCCTTAGAGTTTATTTTCAAGGTTAATTATATCCTGCTTTGTAAAGGGCGAAGATGTTGTCATGTATGGAACATATGCCAAATCCACTGGGTCCAGAGGAGGTGGACTGCGACTCAGAGAGGAGTGTGGGCTCTCGAAGAGAGACAAGGTAAGATACTGATGTAAGTCCATCTGTAAGGAGGGATCAGAAGGTTGAGAAGGCTGCTGCCACTGAGATACATGCTTGGAACCTCCCATGTTAACCAAGCTGAAAAGGCTTGGTAGATGCATAGTTATATTAGGAATAGACAGTAGGGGACATCCGTGGGCTGACTGCCATGCACCTTTTCCTATTTGGGAGAGGGGGGGGGGCATTTTATGAAAAATAAGGGATATTTCATAGATCAAAAGATGTGTGCTTCCATAGGGAGGAAGGAGCTCTAATCAAGATCTCTGTCTTATACACCACGGAGGTTGTAATGCCGTGGCCCCTTGTCCTCAGTAGTACTGTCTGATCAGGGGAGAGGTAGGTATGGACAGATTTTTATAATTATGGAAAGAAAAATAAGGGGGCAGCATGTACTGAGAACTAGAAATACTGTAATTTTAACCAGCTCCACAAATTGTTGTGGTGCTTTGGTGCCCTCTTGTGTAGGGAGATTGCAATTATCAGCTATGTGATGAAATTTTCATAGGAATGGAAGATCTGCCATCACAAAGTTTTATTGCTGTCTCTGTGGAGGCCAGAATAGGAGGACAACACCAGAGTGGATGGAGGGCTGCTTGTCTAACAAGGTATGCAGCACTGGGAGCTATGTAGAGGGATAGGGGCGCTCCACACATAGACCCGGATTCACAACCCCGGACGTATTGCACACAAGTCCTTAATTTGCTGATAGTAGCTACTGTGCATGCGTAGTAACTATTTTACATAATCTACATTTTGTTTTGCTACATAGATTGCATATATGAGGTCTTTAAGGATGTATGTGCAATACATCCAGGGTTGTGAATCCAGGCCACAGTCTGTATGCCGGGGCAAAAAAAAAAAAATTCCAGCGCAAAATATATTTTAAAATAAATATAATAAATGAAAAACTATCTAAACCACTGGATAAGGTAATTCAATCAATAAAAAAAACGATTTATTCACAAATATCAAGCCATCACACATAGTAATAAAACAAACAAGTAATGTTTCTGGGCCCAAAAACCACAAAAACCAATAAAAATAAAAGCTTTCATTTTTGCTTTTTGTTTTTTGTATGCCTTGGCAGCAGAGTTTAAAGTGAGGGTGCATCTATTATTTATTTTTATTTATTTATTAACAGGTTTTTAATATAGTGCTAGCAGATTACTTATATTATAAACAATTTTTAGCAATTAGTATAAACAAGACTGGGTAGTAACAAACAAACTGGATAGGTAAGAGCGCCCTACTCACATGCAAACACCTATAGAACAGTGGGTTTGATATGTAAGTGCAAGTTCTATATATTACACAATGGAGCAGCCACATTGTATTGTAAAAGTGCTGAGTGCTCTGTATGGTCCAGTCACACAGCAGTGTTAATAACAGAGATGAGGTAATTTTAGAATGAAAAGAGAGTGTGTGGGTTTGTGGTAATAATGTAATAGAAAGGCAAAGTGGTTGTTTATATGGTAAATAAAACTTAAGAAGGTTGAAGAATTTGATAAGCTTGTGTGAAGAGGTAAGTTTTAAAAGATTGCTAGAAAGTATGGATAGTAGAGAATAGTCTTAAGGGTTGAGGAAGGTTATTACAGAGAGTGGGTGCAGCATGGGAAAAGTCATGTAACCAGGAATCAGAGAATGTATGAAGTGTAGAAGAGAGTTGCAGATCTTGTTATAATCTGAGAGAGCGAGCCGACATAGAAATTAACAGAGTGGACTAGCTCTATTTGAACATTTTGCAAGGAATATAATTTTTGCTGCTGCATGCAATATATACTGTAGAGGGGTAACTTGTATTGTGGGAATCTAATAAGGAGAGCACTACACATAATAGGAATACTGGGGAGGGGGCTGGAGTCAAATTAATGTGGAATATAGGGAGGATGGAGACATGTGATGGGGAATATTGGGGAGGCTGGAGACATAAGAATGTTGAATTTATTCCATAGTAGTCAGGATGTAGTTTGTATTGTATGGCAGCCTGTATGTTAGTGGTCACTAGGATAATGTCTGTATGGTACAGATGTCACTAAGATATATAGTCTGTATTGTGTGGCAGTTTTTAGGATGAATTAGTAGTTGTATAGCACTTAGACTTGTCTGTATTGTATAGCAGTGACTATTATTTGTTTTCTTTTATTGTGGTTACAAGATTGTGTTTCATGAGGATTACATGGATACTATAATCTATTAACTATAATGTATAATGTTAATAAGGAGGGCACAAATATAAAGTTTGTAGGGGGTGCCAAACATCCTAGCACTGGCCCTGATGATTAGTGCATGATGGTTTTAGCAGTGTGTTGTGAAAGATATTTTCATTTTCTGTAAATGTTTTTTAAGTATATATAACTGACCAAGGTGATTAAGATGATCAATTATTTAATCACTGCTAAATCTAAAGGTCACTGCGCTCTTCTAATTCTACTGGATCCTTATGCTACTTTTGACACTGTTGACATCTCTCTTCTCATACAAATGTTACAGTCACTAGGTATTCAAGACACAGCCCTTTCCTGGTTTATATCCTACCTCTGTAATCGTTCTATCAGTGTAAGCTTTCTGAATCTAGCTCTCCTGCACTTGTACTATCTGTTGAAAGACCACAAGGCACTTAGTCATTTGGTTTTAGAAACAAATTGTATGTGGGGCACAAAGGACAGTTCAAACTCAAGTGTAACACCTAGGCAGCAAGCTTGAAGCATAGGGAATATTTCAGTGTTGTCAATAGAACTAGAGAGAGACCGGGTGGGTGGTTTTTGTTGGCCGGAGGAAATATTAATAGCTCTGTTTTTGAAATATTGAGTTTGAGATGGTGGGAGGACATCCAGGATGAAATGGAACAAAGACATTCTGTAACGTGGGCCTGCACGGTTGGTGATAGATAAGAGGTGGATAGATAGATTTGTGTATCATCTGCATAGAGATGATATTGAAAACCAAATGACTATGAGTTGTCCAAGGGAAGAGGTATACATAGAAAAAAGTAAGGGACCAAGAGCCTTGTGGTACTTCAAAAGGTAGTGCAAGGGCAGGAGAGCTAGATCCAGAAAAGCTTACACTGATAGAATGATTAGAGAGGTAGGATATAAACCAGGAAAGCTCTGTGTCCTGAATACCTAGTGATTGTTACATTTGTATGGGGAGAGAGATGTCAACAGTGTCAAAAGTAGCATAAAGATCCAACAGAATTAGAAGAGAGCAGTGACCTTTAGATTTAGCAGTGATTAAATCATTGATCACCTTGGTCAGTGCCATCTGGGTTGAATGTTGAAAATGAAAGCCTGATTGAAGAGGATCTAGAAGATTGTGTAAGGAGAGGTAGTTAGTAAGGCAAGTGTAAGCAAGTTTTTCAAGCAGCTTTAAGAGGCATGGGAACTTGGAAATGGGATAATTATTTGAGGAAGAGTTTGGGTCTGAGTTTAGTTTTTTCAGAATTGGATTAATCAGTGCATGCTTGAATAAAAAGGGGAAGATGCAAATCTTAAGAGAAAGATTACAGATTGTAGTAAAGGTTGGAATAAGCACAGAAGATGGACATCAACTGACTTGTAAGGGTACTGGATCAAGAGAACAGTTAGTAGAAGAGTAGTAAGAGAAGAAAAGAGCAGATACTTCCCCTTCACTTGTGAGATGGAATGACAACATAGAATCAGAGGGTGGAGGATTGGTGTTGGATAGTATGTTGGTTGATAAGGAGTAGGAGGATAATTCCTGTCTTATCTTGTCAATATTGTCCTTAAAGTACACTGATGGAGGTTGGTGGATTGTGCACAGGAGGGTTCAGTAGGGAGTTAAATGTATGAAAGAGGCGTTTGTGGTTAGAAGCCTGAGTAGAAATGAGAGATTGAAAGTAGGATTATTTAGGCATTGTCCAGGGCAGTTCTTTAAGTGTGATCAGTGTTTGTACAAGTTAAAAAGTCATCAATAGAGCGAGATTTGCTCCAGCAATGTTGTGGTTTGCGGGAGAGTTTTTAAGGTTTTGTGTGTCATTAGTGTGCCATGGTTGACGCTGAAGGTACTTGAGGGGTAGCTGGAGTGACTTGGTCAAGGACAGTTGCTTGGGTTTGATTTAGTTGAGATACTGCTAAATCAGGAGAGTGGAAGTTAGAGACTGGAGATAATTTTTGCACAGGTTGAGAAAGTTGGTCAAAATTGACGGCATTAAGATTTCTATGGGTGTGAGACGATATTGTAGAATTATAAAGCTTAGAGCTAGAATTAGTGTGGAAGAGTTTGCAGGTGATAGTATGATGGCCCACAAGAGGGTGAGGAGAGTTTTTAAGATTAGTGACTGAGAATAGTTTTGAATACAAGATCAATGCAATTGCCATCCTTATGAGTAGAAGAAAAATCACCTAAGATAATTGTTGGTAAGTCAGAGGATAAGAAATTAGGCCACACAGCAAAGTGATGATGAAATTGATGGCAAGATTCATGGGGGGAGCATTAGATCACAGCGACATACAGGGGGAAAGAGTTAAAGATGTTTACAGCGTGTACTTTGAAGAATGTAATAGAAAGTGAAGGGACATTGGGTAGGCCTGGAGACATGAGTAAAGGGGAGTTCACTATGTGAAAGTGCAGCAGGTGAGGCATTGAGCCAAGTTTATGTATTTGCAGCCTTTGATTCCCAGCGACAGTGAGCTTGGCAGGGGTACCTTTGGTCCAGGTGTCAATCTGCTGGTGGGGTCTTCAGCTCACCTCTAAGCAGTAAGCATGATCTGTCAGTCTCGCTAATCTACACATCACACATAGCAGTTGTGGTGCCTCTGGAGCCTGAGGGACAGGGGCAGGGGTAGATATGAGTTGGCACCCAGTGATTGTGGAGACTGGCAGCTGGCGGTACCTCTAGTGCTCCACCGGAGGAAATGGAGGATGGGATAGGCCTGGGGTTGTCATGCAGCAAGGCCGTGGTTTTAGGGAGTGCAGATGTGCTGATCCAAGCCCTTTAAAAGTCCTGGCACTCCCAGGCAGGTGATACAAGGGAGTGGGCAGCAAGGACGCCCCAATTTAAGTTAGGAGGAGAGGGGAAAAAACTGAATTTAATAGATTTTGGCATGGACTCAGCACAGGCACGTCTTGCGACACTGAGGGCCTGATTCAATTAGCCGTGATG
Source organism: Limnodynastes dumerilii (assembly GCA_011038615.1). NCBI lineage: Eukaryota > Metazoa > Chordata > Amphibia > Anura > Limnodynastidae > Limnodynastes > Limnodynastes dumerilii. The sequence goes on along the minus strand of WWET01000541.1, from coordinate 182,439 downwards.
ACAGGAAAAAGCTTGCTCTGCGCTTTTTATCATCATGTACGGTGCCAAAAATTTGCCGATTTTTATGCGCACTTCTATGGGGAACGCATAAAAATGCCCAATTAAATTATTAGCTTCACACCACAAATAATGCGGGTGCGAGGCTAATTGAATCAGGCCCTGCGAGTCAAGACTTACCCCTCGTTTCTGGACATTTTATAATGATTCCCCCCGCATGGTGGTAACTGTGATGCAGAACAGTATTAACACCAATATATACCACTCCAGTACTGTCTCCAGATTTGTCCTTGGCTCCTCCCACCCACCCTTATGTTGGACATGTAGTTTAACAAACCAAGCACTTCAGTGACAGTGACTCATCCTTCCTTGGCTGCAGTGTTGGTTTATTCAGGCCCCCACATAAGAAACAAAAAAAAAAAAAAAAAAAAAAAAGACAAAAATAAAAAATTATACATTTTGTGTTGTCAACATCAATAGGATTAATGCTAACACTGGTAATCATCCTCAAGGTTTAAGTTGTCATTTTTCTTATCATCACCCTTATCACTGTTTATATTATATTGCATAATATTAACTCATCCCCACTGGAATTCACTGTGACAGTCTCTGTTTGTGACTTGCGGCAAACTTGTTCATCATAAAATGTGTAGTTCATTTTAATGAACACCAGTTTCTTGATATTTTTTAGGGTTTAACCTTCTACACCGATCGCTCACAAGGATCCAAGCTGCATTCTTTCTAAGTATACGTTGGAAGATGGGAATCTTAAGTATTGGATTGCTAATTTGTACAAGGGTCTCCAAACTGAAGATTATTGTCACATTACCCACTCTCTATCTTATGGCTTGATGTATATGTCTTGATGGCTTATTGTTAATCATCAAGATGGCCAAAGTGCATCATGGGAAGTGGTGCAAGATGGAGTTGTCCTTTTGTTGGACATGCACAGTTTAACAAAATAAGGCACTTCAGTGACAGGGATACTTTTGTGGCTGAAGTGCTTGGTTTGTTCCAGCTCTTATATAAGAATACATTTTGGGGAAATTTTTTTTAACATTTTAAAAAAATAAACAAAAATGGCTTCAGTGATGTACTTTGCAACAGGGTGCCACTGGCAGCTGTTGTTTCCTCTACTGACAATTGTCATTCGAAACAGTGAATTTTCTTGATCCTCTGAGATAAACATTCTCCTCCAGGAGCAGCAACACCAGCAGAAGCCACTTTGCTCATGAATTCTTTAAGGGAGTGTGCTCCCCTATCAAAATGAATGCAATACTAACCCCTGGTCGCTACTGAGGAGGAGGATGACGATAGTGATGATGAATGTGTGTCCACTTGAGATTGCTTCTGCTGGAATCTCTCCAAAGTCCCAGTAATGTTGTAAATACAATATAAATTTTTTTGACAAAAAAAAGCTTCACAAACTCGCTGCAAATGACATAACAGGAAGGAAGTGGCTAGATGGTTAACATCCTTGACTATATTTATGGCACTACACAGGGCACAAATGCCTTGGCAACTGTTGCCAGGATTTGGGGAAAATATTTCCACACAAGGAGGTAGATTTCATGCTTTTTTGCCCAGGAATGACAATGCGTTTATGACATAATTACATTATGAAATTGTAGTTATACAACAACACCATCATCATCATCATCATTTTCATCAGATCTCCCTCATCCTGTTTCCAAGTTCCTCAAAGGCATTCTATTTTTATAAGATCTACACCACCAGCATCATTACTTTTACTACTGTTCATCTACTGCTCATGCTCACCTTTGAAGAGGGCTCAGAAATGAGGGGAAGAAAGCTCATCTAGGTTTGAACCAAAAATGTCTGCCTCACACACATAATTCCTGGACATCCTTTCACTCTCTTCATCAATCTCTTTTGTTTGCGAGCCCACAATTTATTCTTTTTTCATTATTAATAAATTATGATGATGATACAGTATGCCGTGTACAAATGTAATGTACAATGACTGTACACGGTAATATTAATTTACTACCTCCTCCAAACACCCCAAATAAATGTGACATGTGACATGTTCTACACATAAAGCGTCACAGTATTAATGACTGGCTAGGAAAAGTTCTGCTTTCAAACAGTAATTAATTAAGTTATTAAAATAAATGATGATAGTATGCCTTGTACAATGTACACTGTGCACAGCACCACCCAAGCACACACAATAAAGTGCAGTGTGCCACAACTATATCTTAGAACTCTACTAAGTGACTGTAGTAATAAAATCAGAGTAGAGGTGAATATTAATTCACAAGGCACACCAAAAATGATATGCCTTGTACAATCTATTCTATTGTACACTTTGTACACAGTACATACTGTACCAACTCCTCCAAAATGTGCAGTGCATCTATTTTATTTTATTTTATTAAATAAAAGAGAGAGCCATAATAATGGCTGCTGGGTTCTGTTTTTATACCAGTGCATATAATTAAAACTACCCCATAAAATTGGATAATATTGATACACAAGTAAGTGCTGAATTTGCATGCATGTTTTTACGATCAGTTAAATTGCGCATGATCAGAACTCAGATATACATGTCTGACTTAGGACTGATGCATGCATCCGCATGGAATGAGTCCTTGCATGCATGGCTAGAGGGTGAAGACTTGTAATGCAAATAATTTGCACACAGGATACTAATGTACAGTATGGGTGTCCCAACAGAGTTAGTACTGATTCACAAGCAGGAGTGCCTTGTGTAAACTAACATACACAATGAAAAAGTTAAGGGAGCCCTCGACCACTCGTAAGTTGAAGAACTATATTGTTTGCTGTGAAGCCATGCGCCATGCGTCATCACCACCTGCTGCATGTTTATAATCAATGTATATGTTTTTTTTTTTTTAAAACAAATAAAAGCTCATTTATTTAATTTATTCAATGCTGATTTTCCATTTTGTGTAAGACTTTAACCTTGTAAAGGTGCCATTATTATTATTATTTTTTTTTTGGGAAGTTTTTTTATTTTTTATTTCATTTACTTATATTTAACTGTCTAGGTTGTTTGTGTTGTTTATCTTTTTCTGTTTGTTTTTTAAATGTTTTATGAAAGACTCTATATGAAGTGGATCATTGTATTTTTAACTTCATGCAATTTGCTTTTATGTGTATCGTAAAGTATGACAGGATTATTCCTTTTTCAAGTTGTATTTTTACGGTTAGTTTACATATGTTAAATTAAGTACGTGCTATTTTTAGAAACAAAAATTTATTTATGTTACCAAATCCTTATTAGTGTGTTTAGTTACGTATATCTTTAAATCATAAGCAATTTTAAGCACGTAAATGCATGACCAATTCCCAGCTAAGTCTGCACATACCTAATTATACACATTGCGGATATTTCACATGCGTACATTTAGGTAAGTTTGCAATTTAACTCTTTTCTGTGAACCAGGTCCATTATCACTAGCTTAGTTTGACTCTCTAACTAGTTATGCTATAATAAACTGCACACAAATGCTTCCCTTCACATCTAAATTGGCTGCAAAATAAAAAATAAAAAATTCCTTCGAAGCACATAAAAACAGTGCTCCTTAATTCCCCAATCACAGAATGTCTGCCAAATCATGAGAGTTCTCCTTCTGCAGAATATAAACCAGTGAGATCTGAAATTTCCTGGAAAAATGGCATTTTGGTTTATTTTTAAATCCAAGATTGGCGGCAGAAACTGAGGATTCCCACAAATTCATATCTGTCGGATTTAAACAAATCTGAACTGCTCATCTCTTGAAAGTAATTAAGTCATCAAGTTGTATTTCTAATATGTTTTTAACTGACAGCTTTGATTTTGAACAGTGCTAACCCTGAAATAGGTTGTTATGGTCACAGATGTATTTTTGAATAAACATATTCATACATTGCCCCAATATTGACAGCTGTAAAAATATAATGTATATTTAACTTATAAAACTCGACAGAATAAAATTGGACGTTCCAATAAAAAATGATTTGAATGAAGACAGTAATAATTCAAACATGTGTAAATAATTATAGAACTAATATGTAAAATATAACAATTTCAAACCATTCTGAATGTGACAGTTATATTTTGCAATAGACTGAATCACTAGTTATATTAATTTCAGTTTACTATGTTGGCATACCACTTCTTAAACTGTCATTAAATTTATGTGGCTTGGGTTCCGCTTGCTGCTATGAACACCCATTTTCGATTTACACACAGTAGACAGCTAATTGTCGGCTGTGTGTATTTTAAAATATGGCTCCATTTAGAAGTTTGCCCTGCAACCTGTTGCTGGACCCAGCAGTTTTCAATGCTTTCCAGATGATTGGACAGGTTAGTGCTTGGGAGGATATGGATGGAAGAAGGGGACACTTAGGGTTAGGCTGCAGGGAGGGGATGTATCGCAAAAGGGGATACTTAGGGTTGGGCTGCAGGGAGGGAATAGATGAAAGAAGGGGAGACTTAGGGTTAGGCTATAGGGATAGGAGTCTTATGGTTAGGCTGTGGGGAAGGGAGTCTTAGGGTTAGTTTGTGGGGTTGGGAGGGTTAGGGTTAGGGTAATGGAAGGAGAGTTAGGGTAAGAATGAATAGTTAGCATAAGATTGGTGTTGGGGAAAATATGGCCATATGGCCATAATTATTTAACTGTCACCTATATGTAGAAATTAACTATTTCAAACCAGTCTGAATGAATATAGTTATATTTAGGGACAGTCTTAACTACAAAAGTTATATGTATTTTAATTTTCTATGTTAACATACCACTTCTTAAGTGTCATCAATTTTATGTGTCTATACCTCATAAGTAGTTTATATTTATGTGGCCATACTTCTTTGTGTCATAATTTTGTCTATACTTCTAGAAATTAACTAGTTCAAACCAGTCTGAATAATGGATATATTTTGAATGAATCTCATTCATGGCAGTTATATGTATGTTATTTTTATATGTTAGCATATGGCCATAATTCTTAAACTGTCATCAGTTTTATGAGTCCATACTTCCTAAAGTGTCATCAGTTTTATGTGTCCATACTTCCTAAAGTGTTATCAGTTTTATGTGGTCATATTTTTTAAAGTGTTGTCAATTTTATGTAGCCCTGATACTTAAACTATTACCTCTAATTCTTAAACTGTTATCAATTTTATGTGGCCATATTTCTTAAAATTGTATTTAATTTTATTGGTCCATTTGTTCTGTAACTGGTGAGTATTTATACACATGTAATTAATGTAACAGTAACCCTTATTAACATATGTTAACTCTTTGTACTAATCCATAACATCACTTTAATGGTTTTAAAGTTTATAAATGTCTTAGAAAGTTACAGTTTACATTGTTATATATTGCATCAAATATTTCTGAAAAAGTATTGATGAATGCAAATGGTAACTTTTATATGTCTAAATAAACAAAGCCTTCTGCAGTAAATGGAGAATAACTTTATATCACTTGGATCACTAGAAAATATATGGATATACTATTTAGGATTCAATTTGATGTAAAATCCTCTTCCATCTGCCTTCATGTGTTATGTTAAAAGTTAAAATTCTTGGTAAAAAAAACAACAACACCATTGGACTGCTATATATTAAAACATACAGCTTAGGTACACTGGGACTAAAATCCTGATCACCTGCATTCATGCACTGTGACTATAGCACTCAGCCACAATGCCTTTTATGGTCAATAGTGAATACTTTTAACATTATATCACCTTGAAGCTAGAGTACCATACAATAAAGGATATGAGATATGTTAATGAGAGAAAATTGTCAACAGTTTAAGACAAACTGTGATTTATAAATGTAAGAAGAAAAGAGCAGAGGTCTAAGAGCACTTTGTACAAGAAGGGCTCTTAGGCCCTGATTCAATTGTGAATGATGTTTCTGATGTTCCTCATTTAGAACCATATTCGGAGATCCTCGTCCAGATCAGGCTGCAAATATACGCATGGACGGTGTATGCCAAACCCCTTCACACTCATGACTCTCCCCTCTCTCGCCGTGCTCTTGGAGACTTATGCCTCCATAGACCACCTGTAAGTTTCCGTGTGCAGTCCCGTGCGTATATGTCCTCCGTCCATGTGTGTCTTGATAATTGTGCCTTCATTTAAATGCCTCCCCCTGCCTATTTTTTTGTAAATTCTCCTGTGCGTATTTTTACGTCGCAGATCCAGACGTATGTACCAACGTGCAATTCACAAGTCTGTCCGTGAGGCACTTCTGTGCGTATAGTCTACTGGAACTACGTAAAAAAGTTACTACGCATGCGCAGTTTAAACATACCTAAAAATACGCATGGAACAGGTCGTGAAAATGGATCTCTGAATATGGCCCTTAATAACAATTCACCTCTCAGTATGTACTACGAATGCCGAACTCCGAGTGGAATTCTGTTTTTGCACAGTAGGTGGGCCCACTCACCATGTGTACGAGATACGCAAGGTGGGCATTGAAGTTTAAATTATACAGTAATGGCTTGGCAATGCCTTTATGTACAGTATTATTCAGTATTCAGTTCAGTATCCACTATTAATACTTAAAGTAGGGTCCAGGGCATGGAAATCCCAGGGAGTGCCCTGTTCTCCTCCATGCAGAATTTGGATAGCTAACATATGAAATTACAAATTATAAATAAAGTAAGAATAGATAGAATATATCTATTCTTACTTTATTTATTTACTTTTATACATTTAAATTTTTTAGTATATCCATATTGGATACATACATTGGATATATGCACACGTGTTCTTATTTGAATTTTGAAAAGACTGGCTTATGGTATAACTACAATTATAATTATATTTAAATGTATCTATTTAGAAATAAGAAGATACTTGTAGTTCTTTTGTGTCTTTTTATGTCTGCTTAGAAAAAACAAAAACATTTTGTGTCAGGTTAGAAAAAACTAATTCTTTCACAATCTTGTTACTTTATACCGATATGTATATTTTTATATTATATGTTTTTTATATATGGTTATGTATTGTAATGGCGATTCTGAGCTTAGAAATATTATACGTTTCCCATGTATATATTTTCACTTAAGCCTACTAATGTAGGGAGAAAGGGTGTATATATACTCCTTAGAAACAGACAAGATGATACCTTTCTTTTGAGAGAGAAAAACATATGGACAACAACATTGGAACAATGGATAACTAATGGTTAGCGAACACCTGTAATCAGCTAGAGGCAGACCAATGCATTTCTTTAAAAAGGGCCCCTGTTTAGATTCATATATTCTGCTTGAAAAAGTCCCGTGAGTAGGGACGAAACGCGTCGCAGTATTACCCTTACATCGACTGCAAGTGGCCTCCTGATTGTTTTCCTGCTTTTATTCAAGTCACTCCGACTGTGTCTACGTTTTGCCAGCAGGACCTTACAGCCGTGCATGCGGGGACGCCCGCTGCACCTTCTACCTTTAACTGCGCTGGTGTGTGATTTCCACAACAACCATTCATGCTGTGCCTGGGATCGCAGTACACTGTATCTCCTGCCTCCAACCACGTTGGTGTACATACTCTACGGCAACAATCCACGCTGTGTCTGGGACAGTGAGTACCTATGCATTTATTACGGAGTATGAGGCTCCATTGACATATTACGGACAGTGTGTTTCAAGTTACTATATTCAATCTTTCAGTCCACCTAACAACATCTAAGTGGACTACAACTTTCCATTTTTACAAATAGAGCTTGGCTCTTATATATAAGTACTTCTTGATTTGAAGGCTACAATTGCCTAACGATTTATACACTGTGTCAAATTACCTTCTGATTGACCAGCGGTCTATAGAGACTTTATTTGTTGGCAGAACCAGCCAAAGAAATATTCAACCCACACTATAATACTACTGGAAAATATCCTAACCATAAGATGCGAGCCTAAGCCGTGCGGCGAGGAGACAAATTATTGTTGGAAAATTCTAAAATTATATGTGTGGCTACATTGTATTTAGTGCTTATATTTGATTGACATATCTTGGGATATTGACAGTTACCACTTGCAGTTGATTATTGTTCTTATAGTTTTTAAAAAATAATTTTTTTGGGTGAAATTACTCATCTTCTTTTTATATCTACAATAAATATATGAAATTTTGATACACTTATGCTCAGATTCGCCATTGTATGACTTTGTATCTTTTTGCCAGGGGGCGCAGCTATACTGTGATTTATGCTGCATTTATTTAAAGGGATATCACCCCCTTTTTAAGCCAGCGACCCCGTGTATGTAGTTTTTATACATTGCATTTGCCATTTATACTAGCGCTGTTCACTTCCATTTTCTTTGATTAGAAATAAAGGCTTTTACCATTGTAGATTATCTGCTATGTATCTTAACTGTCCCAACAAGTCAGTGAAGAAAGTTATTTTTATAGTTTTATATACAGTAGTTTTAACTATAGTGTAACTGTAAAAGTAACTATGTCGACAGGTATTGCTGATAGGTCTAACATGTCAACTCAGTTCTATACAATAATGTCAATATGCCAACAACAGGTTAAATAATATTGTTATGTCCACACATAATAACTGTAATACCAACCCTAAAGTTAGACACCCCAACCCTAAAGCTTGCCACCTCTGAACAACAAATGATGCTAATGGAGCAGTGGGACACAGCAGAACAGAGTAAGCAGAGTACAGAGCAGAACACAGCAGAAGAGCAGGGCATTGTGGGTATAGGCCGTTCACAAGGTGAGAGGAGCAGGACACAGAGGAAAAACAGAACATTGTAGCCAAAAAGTAGAGAGGAGCAGATGTGTAAAACATAGTTGGGGAGTCTGACAAAGTGGAGTGACAGGAGCATAAGCAGCAGGATGGTCAACCATATGAGGGGAACACCACTTTGACCATATAGCAGTCGACCTGGTACATTTGACAGCATAATAATTGTCTATTTTTTGTAACTGTCGACAATGATAGCATTCAACCTTATGGTGTCAGCTGTAGTGTTGTTGACCTTAATGATTATCTAACGATGATTGTAACCACAATTGGCATTGATGCATGCCAATTGGCTAAGCCCTTACTTAAGATCAAATATTATGCACGTATCTCTGTGCATGGAAATCGCTTCCATATGTAGGAGTGCAGGGAGAGTGTACTGTTCTCCTATGTGCAGATTTAAAGTTTGCAAATTCCGTACGCTAGCCTCCTTTGTGAAGGCTAATGTTTGGAATCAGCACTGAAGTCTGTATCCTGTCCAGTATCTTTATGACCATAGCAGTGGTTCAAAAACTCTTTGGGGCATAATCATTTGCCAAAAAAGAAGAGGGGGCAGTCTATACCTTAAGGTACACAGCAGTAAATGGGACTTATTGCTTGCCATATATCAACTATGCAAAGAATAGGAAATTCTCTCCTGTGTTGAGCATGGGGAAATATAAAAAACATATTATTCACAATACTAACTTCAGAATAAGATAGATCTACAAGACATGTTGGAAGGAGATCACTGAAGTTCCTTGGTGGTAGCTCTGGAATACAGCAAATCACAGTGTTGGGCTGCTAGAGTTCAGTGGTAAAGCCTATGAACCATAGTGATCTGGACAAGCCTATGAACCATAGTGATCTGGACAAGTGTCACTATTGCCCCTCCCCCTGTTACCAGGCCTATGTTTTGCAGATTGTCTTTATATGCAGAGATGATGTAATTCTATATTGTTTTACTATTATGTTTATATGTCAGGATCTGTGTTACTAACACTTACAACCTTTGAATCGTGAGGCTGATATTTCTGGGAAAGTCATCTGTCTGATCATGTATTGCCAACTATATTATAGAAAGTTAATGAACAATATGGATTTGGATGAATTCAACACTTGGTCAGCTATTGTTTACTTAACTATTCCTGGATAAATTCATAATATTATATCATAATATTTCAAATTTGTGCAAAACAGCAATATATTGGAAAATATCTGAAGTAACTGAAAATATCTGAAATATCTGAAGTGAGAGGACGTGCATTATAATGCTTTACCGTTGAAGATATATTGTCTACAAACTGCACTGGCTGTGCTTATGAGCAAAAATACATATTTCAATACAAATATATTTGTAAATCATTAAAACTTTGTTTATTTACCATTAGCAGCTGCTGGCTTCCCACAAAGATCAGACAATGGAGCTGACATCACCTATTCAACTCACAGGAAGAGTCATACTGTAC
>WWET01000541.1:147300-166107 GCA_011038615.1 Limnodynastes dumerilii | reverse complement strand
CCGCCCACCTACACTAACCTGAACGTAGGGACGCTGGGGGACAACCCCTCCAGCATCCCTACGGCACTGCTACGGACGCCCGATCCAGGATCGGGCGTTGCCGTAGCAATGCCGGGCAACATCTGCCCGGCGCATGCGCAGATCGGCTGAAAAGCCGATCTTACGCTTACGCCCGCCGCCCTAGGACGGCGGGCGTAGATCTGGATCAGGCCCAGTGTGAGTACCGTGTCTTTCGGTTCTCAACCTTGTCTGTCTATTCATCTCCAGTGTTTCTGTCTGTGCAATCTCTCTGCATATCACTGATGCAGATTCTATCATTCATCTCCAGCCTTGCCCTTCTGTTTATTACCTTCTGTCAGCCTCAGCCTTGCCTGTCTGTTTATTACCTTTTGTCTGTCTCAGCCTTGCCTATCTGTTTATTACCTTGTGTCTATCTGTGCAGTCTATCTGCACTATGAGTCGTAGCTTTACCTGTCTGTTTATTTCCTTTTGCCTGCCTATGCAGTCTCTCTGCATATCACTGTTGCAGATTATACCATCATCTCCAATGTGTCTATCTGTGTAGTTTATCTGTACTGGTTCTGTATCACTCTCCTGTTTATGTCTGGCCTTTCCCTGCTTCCTCTCTCCTATGAGTTCAGTTCTGGGGACTGCGACCTGTTGTTGGGGCACAGCCAAGTCCAACCCCACCATCAGGGGCTCTGGGGAGCACCACCCGATAACACAGGCTCTGTGCCCTGGAACCGTTCTCGTAACACTGTTATTCTGACAGGGAAGTGATGTAAGGCAGGCATTTAAATAGAGCAGGTGAAGGGGGAGTTCTGCAAGACAATCAGTAGCACCTGTGATATGCCTGCAGTAGAAGTGCACACCAGAAGTGTTTGAACTGAAAGGAGTCATGTGACTAGCAAAAGGTAAACAAAGCAATTAAAACATGCAGAGTGCATAGTGGATACTGTAGAAATCATGACACTGGATTTGTGTTTGCATGCACATTTGCTCTGGACATGAGCAATCTAAATGTCCAAGAGATGCGCCATATGTCCAGACATGCCCTCTAGTTTGCATCAGGCAAACACAGTAGTACTATCAGGGCATTGAATTTGAATCAGTCAAACTGGTGTGGCTGTATGCCAACTGTTGAGGCGTAGTACAGTAAGCAAGTATTAAAATGTGATCTTTTTGTTGCTGTTTAACTGCATTTACCTTTTCTCAGGTGTGGTCATTCTTATGGTGAAATGTGTTAGCTTAGAATGATTATTGCCAAGCACAACATTGCAAATTGATGAGCCTCACCACTCCACTCATTAGAAGGTGGCCACATTTAGAGGGAATGGGAGCGAGTGATTGAACTGTCTATCACATTTTTTGTTCCAGAGATCCCCAGACCAACAGAACGAGACATTTTCATTTTTCCAAAATTGCTAATTAATGAACAGTGCACCACAGCAGTGACTAGTACTAGTACCACTGGTGGTACTTAGACCACTGTCTAGAAGTACTCAGGGCAACTGGGCAAGGTTAGCAGAAGGTAAAAGCTGTAATTGTATTTTAACCAGATGGCTAAATGAGGGCTGAAGGGATTATGCAGAAAAAATGCACTTTACCACCACTGAAAAATATGTGAGTAAAAAGAAAATATATATTATATTTTTAATCTACATGATTTGCAATGTGGTACTTGACCTGATTCTATAGTGGGTAACTGGTATCCCCCCCAAAAAGGGTTGAGAACCGCTGGTCTTTATATTACTCTTGCCTTGTTGTTGGAATATTGGATATTATCTGCATCACAGTTTTAATTTTGTGTATTTGTATTTTATCTACAGTAGTACCAGATAGTATTTGTTACTAGATAGTATTTGTTTTCTATGGAAGAATTAATTGCATTTGTATTTTATGATTGTATAAATCAATGAGTTCACCCACCTATAGGTTTATATATGTTTTTGTTTCCACACACCAATATGTCAGGAATTTACAGCACCAGTGTTGTATTGTTTGCTAAAATGTAATCTTACCCACACATTCTATTTACTTAAGCAAGTTGATTTATACTGACGTATTTCATTTCTATTATGAAAAACATATTTGTTTGACATAAAGTTACAATCTATTTATATAATTTCTATGTGTAATGTAAACTATATAGTGTGAGCAATATATAAACATTAAAATCTGTGAAAACCAAACAAATCACATAATTTTGCATTGTGAAGTCACCACTAAATAGGAAAATGGCAATAGAACTATGCGCTGACAAGAATGAGCAAAGAAGAAAAAGTGATTAAAGTAAAATATGATACTTTATTAATAAAATGGATTAATTAGAATAAGTCAAAATAATGCCAAGTGAATGTTGTAAATAACTTGTTCAGGAGAGGGTCTTAGTAGTGATCAGTGTCGTACATACGTTCTGTCATATAATGAACACTGGGTCAGAAATAGGCTTCTACTGGACAGACATTGCTGTCTTTTAAATAGAAGAAGTCCTTATGTTATAAGTATGTGTTGAGCGGTGTTATAATTCGGTATAGCGCAATCGTGCTTGATATTCCTTCTGTAGAGGTAATCCCCTTTAAAGCAAGTCACTTGGTATAGATGGCAATATAATAAGACTCCATTTCAACTGCGAATTGGTACCTTATGCTTCTAGGTTTGTAGTATATGGCTGTGCTGTGCATTGAGAAGAAATGTAGCCGGCTGCTTTGCCGGATCCACACTTCCTGGATGGCGGGTGTTAGGTGCCTGGCGAGGAGATGGTCACACGTCCGTTCGTGTAATACTGTATCAACAGTAGGCGGGAGCGGGTCCTGGTGGTGCCGAGATGTTGGAGAGCTCTCCAATCTATGCATTTCACCTCTCTATGTGGGGGCTTCATCAGGATATTCAGCTTCTCAGTCGTGGCAGGGTCAGCTGTGCGGGAGATGTTCACCACACTGATGTGCGGAATATACAGAGGTTGAGACACTTCCATAGGTGGAAGCTAGTTCACATGTGGGCTAGTTGGCATGTACACGGACGCTATAAAGGTGGCCATGGATACTAAAGGTAAACAGTCCTTGTGTTCCTTGCATATGTGGAGGGGGGAAATAAGAAGGGAGATGCAAGGGTGTATGTAGGAAAGTGGAAACAATAGTGAGAGAGATAGATAAAGAAAGAGATGCTAAGAGAAGTAAGAAAGATAAGAAGAATAAGAAAATAAGGAAAAGAGAAGGAAAAAGAGAAATAGTATAGGTGTAAAACATTAGTAAATAGTAGTGAACATTTGCAAAAATGCTAATAAATAAATATGTATGAAAATTGAAAAATAGAAGAATATATAAAAAAAATATAATAAATAGAAAAATAGAAATATAATAAAAATAATTAAGAATAAAGAAAATATATAAACAATAAAGATTAGAAAAATTAGAGGGGAAAATAGGAAGGAAAATAGTTACTAGAAAAATAGGAATCAGAGTGGAGCGGACTCATGAAAAGGAGAAATAGACAGATAGGTTTTATGGAATGGATGTACTGTAATAGAGATAGTTGGGAAAAACTGGGGAAGTGGTTGTTAAGAAAAAGGTGCACGAAATGCATGTATGTGGAACCAGCGGAGTAAAAGGAAAGATGAAAAAAGAGGGGGGGTTGTGGTTTGAAGTCTGATAAGGAGGGGGGGGAGGGCAGGTGTGGCTAAGTCTTGGTGAGGAAGGAGCCTAAGTAGAGATCCACATTAAGGGCATTAGGTGTCAAAGATTTTAAAGTGAAGATCCATTTAGCTTCTTCCTTGGCTGTGATGACTGTGAAGTCTTTGCCTCTCCAAGGTTTTTGACCTTTTTTAATGGCTGTAAAGGTGAGTCCCATAGGATCACTGTTGTGATGTTCTTTGAAATGGATCGGGATGCTGCGGTTGTCTGTACCTTTTTTAATGTTGGCAATAGGCTCAGAGATTCTTGTTTTCAGGCTCCTGATGGTGCGGCCTACATATTGAAGCCCGCATGGGCATTCCAAGAGATGTATAACACCCTTTGTGTCGCACGTGATCTTCTCTTTAATGCTAAAACCACTAAATAGGGATTGCAGATTTGTTTCTTGATATTTTAGTTAGTCTGGTGTAGAGGAGACATTCTGTGAAAAACCACCGCTATTCACTTTGGAACATGCTGTTGGTACCAAGTTAAATCAGAATTTGTGTGTGCATTTATTATATAGCAATTCAGAAAATAAAATGAATACAAAATGTACTCTGCATAGGTAACACTTTTATTTATAAGGTTTACTGAGGCCACTGATATTCTATTAAATTAAAACATTACTGGGCGGCTGTGCCCCACTAGCACTATCCAGATTACATAGGCTGCTTTTGCCATTTTATTGTACTACATGTTTTTAAAAACCATATTTAGCCTTGACAATTTCAATGTTTTCATTGTTTACCATGTTTTTTTTCAGTTCAAGTTTAAACATCTATTTCTTAGTCATATTTGTAGTTAAAGAGCTCTTCGATAACATAAAGACATATTGCAGAGAGAAGTGGAAGCTATCAAAATAATAAGAGGTTAGGATACAAAAGAAAGGTTCAAATGGCAAAGGCACATGTTGGTAATAACTTCTCCCACTGCTATTTTTTTAATTAATACATGAAAAAAATCATTAAGCCATTGAATAAAACAAAAACATGTCTCAATGATGTGGGAGATGACCCTAGATATAGATTTCTTTTAGAATTTCTTTAGAAAGTTCTTGAATTAAATTTACATCCTGTCAAGTGAATAGAACTCGCCACTGATTAAAATAACTATGTAAATAGCAACAACACAGTTGCTTCAATTATTTTTGACAATACCTTGGATAAAATGATATAATATAATATCCTATTAGAATAGACTGAGTACACCATTTATGTTTATATGTACTGTATGGAAAAATGTTCATATGAATTAAACTTTTCTAAACCCACTCCTACATGTTGTACTTTTGAACCTCTGTTTATTTAATCCCCGAGGGTGAGCAAAGAACATAGCAAAGGACATTGAAAGCAACTGAACACTACAACCTTGACATTTGAAAGTAATTTCTTGAGTCAGATACTCATTGTTGAGCCATGATAAATTACATAAGTACATATGTACACCAGGGTAAGGAATCACAATTTGTAGATCATTTCATTAAGATTAAATTGTTCAAAATTGTAAAAATTTTATCACCACCACAATATGAATGATATCACTCACATCCATTATCACAAAGCAACTTACTATAATGCTCTGGTCTGAAAAAAGGAAATGCCAATTGCAAACTTTTATGTATATTTTGAAAAATCCCAAACATATTGATTGTTATTAATACACTTAAAGGTCTATTTACAAACTTTTTTTCATATGACAATGCCCATTTGCCAGTGAAAATGGGCATTATTGTATGAAAATTAAGTTTTTCATATTTACAGACTGCTGTTTTCCATGGCGATCTATGAAAACATTGGGGCTATTGGTCATATTTTTTTTTAAATGCCAGAGCAGAGTTTTACACTCCGCTCCCAGCTGAACACTAACACCAGCTCAGGCTGCCGTTGGAGCAATTATCCCAGCGATGTCCCCATATTCCCCCCTTTTCCTCCTCCTAATAGCTGTTATCAGGGGGAGGAAAAGAGGGACATGTATGGGGAGACTGCTGGGATAAACCAGTGTGTGCTAATGTTAAAAATAATAATAAAAAAAAAAATTGTTATGTGTATATATATACTGAGAGAATTTGAGAGAGGACGCAGCACCACTAAATAAGGAGGACACCCCTGACCAATACATACACTCCTAGCAGTAAAGGAGGTGAATCAATAGATGTGCGCTTGGTGAACATTTCTTTTCGTATTTATTCTGTGTACATTCGTCCAGCTGCACTCTATACCAACATCTCCCCGACTAATATACATCATCCAGGACAATGTTCAGAAACAAGGAGCTAACTAAAAATAGGATAGGCGATTGCCAAAACATATTCACAGAGCAAGAAATAATTGTACAAGGAAAAGAAGAAGACTCTCTATTCTTGGACATGGAGAAAATTCTCATTACTGAATCAAAAGCCTGGTGGGACATAGCAGGACTAGAACAGTATCTAAAAGTCAATAGAATACCAAGAGGTTTACGGATCACAAAAATGCCTGCATTTGGAAGGACAACAAGGAGTTTATGAAGAAATGGGATACCATCAAGAATGATTGCTCAAGAAAATTGATGTCCCTGGTCATAGAGGAAAAGAATAAGGTTCTCCTACAATGTAAAGAAGAAATGGACTTGAAAGAGAAAAAACTCACAGAATATGAGAACCATAATGACTTTGAACCTAATAAGACAACACTATTGAAGAAAATGGAAAACCTGGAGAATGAGGTTAAGAACACCAAAGCCCAAAAATTTAGAAGGGATCAAAAGGATTATGTCACAGGAAAAATAAAAAAAATGGGACAAGAAGGAATCCCTAGGAAAGTACCATGAAAAACCAGATCAGAGAAAGGGAAAATTACAAGAAACACCAAATGGAGATTGGATAAGAATTTATCCTAAAAGAACAAAAACCCAGAAACCAGACCGATTGCCATCAAGACAACAATTCATGGAACAAGACACTGGCAGCGATAGTGATTTTTTATCCCCAGCCCAGATGATAAGGATACCACAGAGAAAAAAACATCTTGAAAGAAAATATCAGACTAGCCTCCCCCCTGAAAAGAGGCCTAACAGAAGACGAGGAGGAAGAGGAGGAAAACGTAAACATGACGTCAAAGAGGAGGAACATGGAATAGAGGAATTACAACTACAGGGTATCTTCAATCTCTCCCGACTATACTTTAAAAAAATCAGACGTATCACTTCTCAGCAAAGGATTCTCATATGCCCCAACAAGCACAGCAAACAAATTTAAACTGTATATAGATCTCAACAAGTTCATACGGAAACTCACTCTAAAAAGACATTTTTCAAAAAAGAAACGGCAGTCATCAAAAACTATGAGGAGAAGATTGACAAATCGGGTTTAAAGTGTACATCGAAATTTTATCCACTGGAATCACGAAGTAACCAAATTAACACATTTTATGAACTAGTAAAGAGGGACCTAGACAAAATAGAACCTATAAAAGGAAAAGATAATCTCACACCTGCAGAGAAAAATTCTCTCAAGGAATTAAAGGAAAACCAAGGACTGGTCTTAAAACAAGTGGACAAAGGCGGTGGACTTGTTATTTTAAACAGAAAGGATTATGAAAAAGAAGCATTAAGACTACTATCAGATGTAGATTCTTATGCTATCCTTTCCAAGGATCCAACAGATGACTTCATAGAAGAACTCAGACCCGCCCTGGTGAATGCCATGAGACAAGATCTTATTACCAAAGACGAATACCAATACATGCTCATCATTTATCCTATAATCCCCATATTTTATTACCTTCCAAAGGTACACAAACCTTTGACCAATCCACCGGGATGACCCATTGTGGCGGGAATAGGTTCCGTCACAGCACATATATCCGAGTATGTTGAAGTATTCTTGCAGAAATACGTGAAAGATCTACCATCCTATTTGAAGGACACGACCTCAATTCTACTGGATGTGTGTTGTTAGAGGGATACAAAACTTTTAAATAAGAAGTTTCTTTTATTGGTGTTTTTACTGTATATGTCAGAGTTTGCCATATTTTTACTCTTATTTTTTATGAAAATAATATAAATGACACACAAGTAAAAGCCCTTTATATGTTTATTGAGAAATATGGAACATGAGGAACTAACCTTCTAATCCACATAGAAGAATATTGGGACTGATATAGGAGGAGAGACAGCCCCATTTGCTTCATTGAGGAGGAAGTTGGAATGAGGAGAAGGAGACTTCTGACAAGGAGATAGATCTGTGGAAGTGAAAAGAGGGTTATTCTGTATGAGATTCAGACATATTCATTGTGAGTAGCCCTTTTCTATTAGATAGGGCCATACTCACCTGTGGTGGTGCACAAGGTTCTCTTTGTTTCTTCACAGTACAGCAAAGGCAACAGAGGCAGTAGCAGAAGAAGAAAGGAGAACCCCTATAAAGAGAGAGAAGGAGAACCTTTATACGTGTGATAACAAGAGAACCACATTGTAAGTACCCTCTGTGAACTAGGGGACACTGGGCTGTGGGAAATACGGCACATGATCCTCTCCCTCTTTTCCGTACTGAGACAAGAAAAAACATCTGGAGGAACACAAGGAAGTGACCCGGAGGAACGACAATCCAATAAGAAGAAACGCCTCAGAAGTGGGGACAGGAGAAAGAAAGGAAAATAGCATCTTTTGGCCTGGACACAAGAGAAACTTCTTGTGAGTAGCCTAAGTAAGGCATGCATTTCCTATTGATTATCAGTATTGCACCAGATTTTGTTTCTCTCCTTTCCTGGGTGTCTCTCGGAGTGGAAGAGACGTATAGGACGAACAGCGACACCACACCCGAAGGTCTTAGAAAGACCGGGAAGATCAGAAAATCATAGGAAGGATATTTAAAGTGCTATGAACAGAATTCAGAACTGTGAGTGATTATTGAAGACTATGTAGTTCCCTAGGGCGGTGTCTCCGTGAAATCTTTATCTTGCATGTATCCCGCGGTGCCACTGAGCAACTGAGGAGTATTTAAAACGCATGTAAAAATATATATTGCGGTATGCTTACATGCTACCTTTATGCACAGTGTGACCTTTCTATAACACATACTGTTAACAGTGTTATATTTATGAGGTGAAGGGACGCTACTCATCACCTGCAATATCTACAACACATTGGGTGAATTCCCTACCACTTTGAATTTACAATATATTTTGTTGTTCTTTGTCTCCCCCTCCCTCTTATTTCCTATCCTATTCCATCATTGAGCCTTGATAAGGAGACAACATCCTATTATACAACATACAATACGGATTGGTATCCGCAGCGCTCCAGCTTTCTCAAATAATTATCGACACATTTCAATCATCAAAGGGTCTGGTACTACAGCGGACCCAATTTGAGAGAGGACGCAGCCCCACTAAATAAGGAAGATACCCCTGACCAATACATACACTCCTTGCAGTAAAGTAGGTGAATCAATAGATGTGCGCTTGGTGAACATTTCTTTTCATATATACTGTATTTATATAATTATATATCTATCTTAAAAAATAATTAAATACATTTAAAACATTAAAAACAAACAAAAAAAAAAACTAAAAAGCAAAATTTACCTGTCTGGGAGATGTGTCCGTACATTTCAAAGTCCCACATGGGAGTCTCTGCGTATGCATACAAAGTATGAATGAAGTCTCCTGCGATGAGCCCAGAGATCAACGCGGGACCTCGCCGGAAGGGTGAGTGTTAGTAAATTTAGTGAATGAAGCTGCCAGGCTCACTGCAAGCCGAAGTGAGCCTGGAACAGCTTCATTCATTAAAAAATGGTGCTAATAGTAAATAGAACCTTTATTCCTTAGGAACCAGCATTTTTAGAAGTGAGGGGGCCCTTGTGCAGGATTTGTACATGGGCCCCACCCATCCCCTAAGGCCTAGATTTTGGAGCAGAATGTGTGCCACAGGGCCCCTTGTTCTGAGGGGCCTGTGTACACTGCACTGCACACATTATAGACATGCCTATGCTTGGGAGCTTTGGGCCTGATTCAGAGACTGAAAATAAGAGAGGAAAGTTACTCCTGGGCTAAACCATGTTAATTGAAGGGAGGTCAGAGGTATCATCCCCTTCCTCCTTACACTGTGGCCCCCTTTGGAGGGCATAAGGCCCTGTAGTGTAGTGTCATAGGTCACCAGGCCCTATTAGGTTAGAGGTTAGTGAGGCACTATGTATCTGTAGTACAGTGTATTAGGCCTTATAGAAAGAAGCTCTCTGTGCAGTCGCTGGGTACTAGACCTTAAGTTAGTTGAAGGCAGTAAGCCCTGAGATGGTTAGAGGGTGCTAGGCCTTGGTTAGGTACGGGCACTAGACCTGTTAGTAAGTTGGAAGCTAGGCCCATGTTTGGTTGTAGAGCATTAGGCCCTGTTTTTGTTTAGTGGCCACTAGGCCTTTGGTTAGGTTCAGGCACTAGGCCTGAAGCTTGGTCAGAAAAGTGCTAGACCCTTGGTTAGCCGGGCACTAGGCCCTGGGACAGGTAAGAGCTAGACTACTGGAAGATGAGTGATAGACTCCGGTTAGGCCACAGTGGTGCAAGGACCTGGTATGTGGGTAGGTGGGTACTAGGT
Source organism: Limnodynastes dumerilii (assembly GCA_011038615.1). NCBI lineage: Eukaryota > Metazoa > Chordata > Amphibia > Anura > Limnodynastidae > Limnodynastes > Limnodynastes dumerilii. The sequence continues at coordinate 155,869 of WWET01000541.1, read as the reverse complement.
CATGTTTAGGCCCTAGTGAGAGGAGGCCTCCACAGGTGAAAAAGATGAGAGAGAACCTCCCACAGTTAAGTTTGGTCCCTTGGAGGAGTACGACAGTCGAAAGGTTCATCAATCAAGGTGACAAGCTTCTATGTTGAGTCCCTGTTTGTCTTTGTTCTCCCCCTACCATGGGTGCGGATGGAACTGGTTGAGGTGGGTAATTTCTCCATTGCAAAAAGAAGGTGTTTGAGGCCTTGGCCAGTGTTGACCATTTCCTCACCCGTGGCCTCATGTCCCCATTCTCTCCCACAGGTTTTCCCTAGGTATTGGCTAAGGATTAACTATTCTTTCCTTTTAGATAAGAAAAAGGGCCAAACCTGGAACCGAAAGATCTCCCAGAGGGAAGCAATGACAGTGGGCAACCCTGCTTTAAGTCACCTGAAATAGTGACTTCTAAATCTCTTTTCTCTTCAGTAGTTGCACTGCTGTTTATCATCAATTGTTTAACTCTCCCTCTGGAACTGATCAAGAGTTTTAGAGTAAGGTCAAAACAGGTGCAAATGTAGACCTAGGTAAAACCATGTTGCAATGCAAAAGGTGTAAAAGAATTAAAATCATTTTGCATGCAGAAAAAAATGCTTTTTTTTGCACACAGAACTATTGTTCTGTAAATTGATAAGTTGAGCTAGAACATTTCACCTCTCAACTCCAATTCTGTTCTCCCAGTTTGTATTACAGATGTTCACTGACGCCCGTGTTTTGGTTTTGGTTCTGTTTTAACTTCGTGTTTTGGTTTTGCCAAAACTGCCCCCACGTGTTTTGGTTTTGGATCTGTGTTTTTTTTAAAAATTGCTACAAAATGCTAAAATCGCATAATTTGGCTCTTTATTATTCCTATATTATTATTAACCCCTTTAACAATAATTTCCAGTAATTTTTAGTAAATTTTGAGCACCTCACAGGTAACAATATTATTTTCATACAGTCATCACATTTAACTGCAAAAGTGGGCACACGCTGCATTAAACGCTATTTTTTATCACCAGCAACAGTGAACCCCTATTTTTTTGCTTGTCCTTGGGGGATTAAACCCAATTAGACTGCCATTAATTGGAATACATAGCATACTATCCATTTTTCTGCAAACAAAAGTGTGTCTATTTAACCTATCCATTGAACTTCACAAGGTTAAAATCCCAGTTAATTGAACTAAACAATTCATCTCTGGTTTATGTGCAAACTTATGCTTGTTTTGCTGGATTCATTTTCTAACCATTCAGAGTTGAAATAGTTCATCAATTGTTTATTCACCATTGTTGACTGCATTTTAATTGTATGAATAAATGTTTATTTTTACTTCCAGTTTTGATCGCTATTGGCAAATTCTTATATTGTTGATATTGATATATATCTATTGACATATTTGATTGTTATCATTTAGAGGCGCAGGGTGTTGACTTACACTTGTTGCATTATTTTCCTTCACAGCTTAGGACAAACGCTGCAGCGGGCTGGCTTGTTACTTACTATTACTAAACAACAGAGCAGCGGCACAAACACACACTGCAGTATATAGCACATCTATGAAACATTGCCACACAGTAGTAGCAGAAAACAAAAGTAGTGCAAGTACTATAACCGTCAGCCTGACAAGGGGTATAATGATGCAGAGTAATGTGTCAAAAAAACCCACCTGGAATCCCCAAAATTGGGTGGACTCAGTTCTCTGAGAACCCAGCCTGCACATCTCTAGTTTGTATTTCCCTGCAGTTCAACTTGGTGTTGTGCAGTGTGCTCTCAAATTGTGGATCAGCCCCAGTGTCTACAATGTCACTTATTGGACAACTTTCTTATTTCACTGATATAGAATTGTTCTGTGACAATGGGCTGGATGAAGACTAACGTCTGACCCACAAATTCCTCACACTGCTTGTGCATGTCCAGGGCAAATGTTCCGTAGCATTTCTCCTTCTGTATGGAACTCAGGGTGTACCATGAATTCCACATGCCTTTACCCTGCAACATGGGTAGGATTAGGTATGCAGAATAGGCTGTTGGGGTAGCAATTAGCAGTTCTGTACAGATCTGTGTGCATGGGAGTTCACCTTCCTCTTCTGTGCAGACTTTGGACGTGTGGAGATCTGGATAAGACAAGCAGAGGTCTGGATAAGACCCAATGACCTTCCAAATTCACTGTTTTAACTTGCTCTCCTCTTGTTTTGAAAAACTGTTTTGTAAAGGTGCAAGTTACTCCTTTCTAGCAACACTGAATCAAGCCCTTAAACTTCCTCCTTGGTAAGGTACCATTTATTTGAATAAGTTTATGACCAGCAAGCAATTACTTGTTTCACATGAATCAGCATTACATTTTTATGTAATAAACAGGAAAAGGTCAATACTAAAAAAATGTTTAAAAACTGGGCTCTATGTCTCCTGTGAGGATTTGTTTTCTTTATGTGCCAAACAAAAAAAGGTTATATTATGCATATGCGGCAAAATAAATGTTCCCTTTGCTAAATCTAATGAATTAATACATTTTTTAATGAGCTGATTTTGTATAATAAGTGTTGTGTCAAGCATAACAGCTCACATACTAGATTGCCCCTTAAATAAAATACACAGTTTAGGATTACTCATATTCTATGTTCCATAAAAAACAATTAATTTTCCGAGACACTTTTCACAACCAGTTTTCCATGTCTAGTAAAAAGGTTGATAGAAACAGCACAGGTCATTTGGAAAGTACAAATAACTGTGGTCACAAAATATGTAAGTCTGTACAACTCTAGGGGCTAAATTTACTATTTATATATCGCCAGCCATCACTGCGATTTTTTTTGTTGTTGTTGATTTGGGGTTCCCAAATCGACGGATTTACTAAGGGACACTTTGTACTGGTGATTTATAATCAAAAGCGATGTGTGATGATTTTTGAAGGGTTCATTTGCCACAATTTAGCTTGAAATCGCAAAGAATTATCTTCAAAAATCGCCACACACCATGGTCTGGATCCAGACTTAAGAAGGAGCTTAAAATTAAGAGGAAAGTTACTCTTGGGCTAAACCATGTTTTTTTCCAGGGAAGTCAAATTAATTGTATTCTTTGCATGCAGGGATATATATTTGAATTGCTTACTGCACAGAGATATCGACCAGCTTTACTTTTACACTTATTTAGACTTGGGCCGGGAAACATCACCTCTCAACTCTAATACAGTTTGCAACAGATGAAATATGACTCCCCTGAAATTAACATGATTTAGCCCAGGAGTAACTTTCCTTTTGTAATTTCGAGCTCCTTCTTAAGTCTGGATCCAGCCCCGTGCAGCTTTGTTAAAATAAAATAAAAAAAACAAGATTAAAAATGTTTTTAGACAAAAAAATGCATATCACAGCATTAACCCTTAGCATGCTGCAGCATATAATACTAGAAGGCACAGCATGTCCATATGTTGCAGGGCATGCTGTGTCTTCTAGTACCATAAGTGACAGCATGCCAAGGGTTAATGGCATGCCTCTGCATACATAATGTCACTGCATACAATAATAAACATGATGTGCCCCATTGTGTAATAAAGTATAGTGTGCCCCATTGTGTAATAAAGTATAGTGTGCCCCATTGTGTAATAAAGTATAGTGTGTCCCATTCTCTAATAAAGTATAGTGTTCCTCTTTCCTCTGTTATTACAATAAAGTATAGTGTGCCCCGATAGTCATAAAAACAAAATTCAGCTTTGTTGGTTTAAATATTATAAGTAATATTAAAAAAGGTCATACTCACAGTCCTGTAGACTTCAGTCTTGTTAGTAGAGATCGTTCCGTTCCAGCTTCTTCTGGAGGCTGCATCCCTGGAGATGGTCCTTCTTCTGTGGTGTCCCTCTGGCTAAGGACTCTCCGGCAATATTGGTCCCCTCTTTATTCCCTCTGACTGACAATTCTGCAACAAAAAATTAGCTTCCAGTAAAACTTGGTCAGAGCCATACATTCTAAATAGTTTGAGCACTGTCTACACAAGTAATAGTAATAGTTTTGCTTTAAAAGTTCATAAGCAAACCTGGGCCTAATTTTTCCTCCTAAACTGCCATGTAAGGAATGTTGTTTTTACATATATCTATATATATATATAGTGGAGAATGGATTAGGAAGGCACTCACGGAGACTGGTGATGATTAGAATTGAAGGAGCTCTGGTAGGAGCTGTATTTAATTACATGTAAGCAGTGACAAACAGGCAAAAAGGTCCAACGTTTCAATCGCGGTGCGCGATTTTCATCAGGGTGCCTAAGGTCAGCATAGGTGCTCAGAGTGAACAAAGAAACCTTAAATAGAGAAAGATAAAGGGCGCTTACCTGACACGCGTGAAAACACCGCCTCTGGACCGGACATCTGCATACACCTGTCATCCGGCGCATAGCGCCGGCTCCTGGGTGTAATTGGAGTAGTAGGAGTTGCCAGATGCCGTCCGTCACTGGCAGCTGGCGTAGTCATGGTAACTAGAGACGCCTGTGCAGGAAAAAGTAAACAAAGGGTCAGTGCTTGTGGACAGTTAAGGCGAACGTCTGGTGAGGACAAAGGTAACAGTAAAATCCCTATAGCCAATGCACTAGAAAGAATTCAACTTCATTTCTTTGACCAGACTTACTTTTCAGGCATATATTGATTGTTATGGTTTAAACACCTTCTCCTCTCTTTCATTTTTTACATTTTTAAATGAGGTTCATGTTGTTTTTCTGTGCTAGAGATCAGTCATTACTGCTTACTAGTATAAATAGTGCTTACAGTTAAGTTTTTCCACTATTTTCTAAGTGTTTTGATCTGATCGCAGACAATTTAGCAAAGCCAATTATTTAGATCACATTTCCAGAGGTTTTGTTACATATGTGTTACTATTTAAATGCTGCTGAATATTTGTAAAACTTCACTCTATTAATGTTCCCCAAGAGTAATAAATGGTATGACTTGGTATGCTATATTGTTTCAGCAATGAAAATATGAGGACTGTAGTAGGATTAGATGAGATGCATGATGCAAGGTATAAAGCAAGTCCAACTTAGTAAAACTGTGGGCAAGGCAAATCTAAAATGTTCAGACGAAACAGTACCTGAGAGGTGAGGTTTCCTAACGGATTGGTACATTTTAGTGGAAACATAATGGTTCAACATCTGTGTACTAGAAGCAAACATAATGTACTTTCAAGGAAAAAACTCTTTGCAATTAAAATGACTAGTCCAGGTACAGATTTGGACCTTATTTGCTGTTGTTCTTAGGTGTCAAAATGGTGACGTTTTGTAATATATATTAAATAAAGAAACAACTGGTTTTAAGAGCATAAATTAAGTTCAAACAGGGGGGTGGCTAGGATTGGAAAACATCCCCAAGAAGGATCTGGATAATCAGTATCCAGAGTTCTTTCATGGGATCATTTTTGACTACAGGGGGAATGGGGGAGTATAAGTAATGATAAGTAATGATGGTGAGGAAGTAATAAGGTAGGGTCTACGGATCGCATCATTGTACAGGTGAGGGGAGTAGCCTCTCCTCAACTCTATGAAAGGCTGGATAACTGGCTGGATCTCCAATGCCTCTGCACTCGGACTTCCGAGATCGGCACTGTCAGAAGTCTGGGTCCAGTAACCTTAATATCAAGTATTGGAAATGATGATGTTCTGCAGCTGACAACTTCTGTTTACTTTCCAATAAATCCTTCTTACAGCCATGAAACGTAGTGATATTAAACTAGATTTTCTTTTCCATATACTAGAAGGCTAATGTAGAAATAGTATTAATAAAGGTATTTAATCAAAATGACCTTTATAGCATATATGAGAAGAATACAAGCAAACCATTATGAAGTGTTGTGGCACTACTAAAACAACAACGTTTATTGATTGAAGCTGAGAGGTACAGAATGATCTTCTGCAAATGATGATAAAAATATATTTTTGCAAGCCCACATAATTCACAAATTCAGCAAGTACAAAGGAATAAGCAGTGTCAAGAGCTGGATAAGAACTGTAAAATGACCTTTCCTGTCAGCAAAGTCATCAGCCCTTTGAAAGAAAACAACCTCTATTGAGTGGGCTGCATAAAAACAAGATTGCTAACAGATCAAGCAGTAATGAGTGCTGAGACTGTCTGGTGCAAACAGGATGTGTGAGAGTAGCATCCAGTTAGCATTGCAATGATCAGCAAGGATTTGTGGAGTGTTAGTGAAGCAGAGAGGTAGTCACTGAGCATCATACTCTTTGACCCAACATGTTCCATGCACACAGTGGTCTTAAAATCCGTACATGATAGAGAAGTCACTCCCCTCTCACTATGCATCCATAGCCCAATATTAAGTTCTCTGAACAAATTTATGTCTTTCAGAACGCAGATCCTTCCATAAGTTCCTACCAATGCCCACTCACCCTCTTTGCATGCCTATCCATGCCCTACTTGCAGGGACTAGCCATGTGCTTGTAAAGGTTATCCCCATTGGATGAATTTCCTAGCGTACAGAACTTAGTTTTGTACGCTAGGAGATCTTCTGCGAACAGTAACATCTGTCTCGTGCATATGCAGTTCCAATAAACACCTGACTTCCGCATTTAGCTTAAACCGGTTTACTGATTCAAGGCTTGGGGCGCCATTTTTTATTTTTGCCCCTGGCGCTAATATCTCTACACACCGCTCTGGTAACAGAGGAACGGCAGTATGGAGGCTGGGCTTGAAGGCATGATTTATGCAAATTACATATGAAGCCCTATACCCACCTAATCAAAGCTGTCATTCATAGGGTTACTAAGGATGGGGCAGGACTTGATGTAATCGGTGACACTTAGGGCTTGAGGCCGTGATTTGCATTCAAGCATCATTCGAGATATTTGCCAGATCTGTTCCGGTAGCAATACACAAAATTCAACAATTATGCTGTTACTCTAAAACCCTGGATCAGTGCCATCATCTGATAGGTGAATTGTAGGCTTAGATGTGCACAACTCAAATCATTTATCAGAGTAACCATTTTCACTTTAACTAAGTATGAGAAACAAAACAAAAAAACACACATGCAAAAAAAAAGTATCCAAATATGTAATGGAGATTAAATAAAATTGTACAAAAATATCTCCCAAACTATTTCACAAATTTGTATGGCATTACATAATCACTGTAAACATGAAACAAGGATTTTTATTTAAGATAAAAGGTCTAGAACATTATTATATTGCAATGTTAGAACCTGATCCTGAGTTGGGGCTCACTTTAATTTTTTAAATGTGATCAAGGAAAGATCAGCCACTTTCCCTCTGTTTTATGCGCTTGTTCCTGTTGTGTATAAAATGACTGCACTTACATCCAAAAAAAAGGTGTAAGCCACAATTCTCGATCAGCCCCTTCATTTTCTTTTGTACTGTGCTTATGCTACAGAAAGATGAAGAAAAGTGTATTTATCATTGCAGGAGACAAAGTGTTTTGCATCAGCATTATCATTTTTGACAACTTGAACCACAGCTCAAAACCTTGTAAAGACAGGCTGACACCGTGAATAGTTTTATGCTAATAATACACATCTAATTGTCTAACATTGCTTGAAACCATTCAACACAAATAGCATACACATTATTGCCATGACATGAACATATTTTTCCCACATACAGTTTACTTAGTGATCATACTTGTTATTTATGGAAAAAACAACTTTTGCTAAAATAAATGTAGTTATTCTTAGCACGTAGCATATAAGCAATTCTTTCCGTGCTTAATGAAGTGTATGTTTTATTTTGTAATCTACAGAGCTGCAAATAATATCAAATGATTATAGAAAAGACATAGACAACCTTTGGAATGCCAGGTGTTATGAAGCTGCAACTTGCGACATGTTCCAACAGCACAAACATGGGTGTTATCAGTCAAAGTATAACAGTTTACCGATACCGGGAGGGCCACAGGTGTCCTATACTGCCTATAGTTTTATAACAAGACTCCCACTCTCCCTTCTTAGGACCGGATCCATTCCCCGCACGACAATAGACGTTCCACACACTAGATACAGATTCGTCTGTGTGACTGGCAATGCGCAGTCCAAATCTTCCTTATGGATCTCCAGATGTATGGAACTTAGCGGTGTATCCTCTCCGTCCGCCTAAACTTAGTAAGGTGGGCAGCGGTAGCATTTAGATTTTACAGTGTTGGAAAGATTAAGGGGTTACGGATAGCTGATCCGCACGTGTGACTGTGTAAGTCACTTAAACTCTGCACAAGAGAGGTGAGTGACAGGGCAGTTCACTCCCCTCTTCCGTGCAAAATGACTGCAGTAAATACATGGAGGTCAGGATCCGGTCTTTAGCCTTAATATATGTTATTTGTTTTTTTTTTGCCTTAAGTTTATAATTTGAACAAATAGGCCACCTTTTCCCCAGTTTGTGCCTTTGTTGTCCTAATAACCTTTTTAGCCTTCTTCTCTTTTGCAAGATACCCTCCCTGTCAGGGCCGGCGCGACCCGCTCCGCGAGGGGATGCGGTGCATCCCGGCGCCATGCTGGAGAGGCGCTGGGCATTCCCCCCACTCCACGCTATACAGATTGGTAGTGTTCATACAGTCTTCTGTATG
>WWET01000541.1:111568-133375 GCA_011038615.1 Limnodynastes dumerilii | reverse complement strand
CCCTTGAGGACAGGTACAGTTGCAAGAAAAAGTATGTGAACCCTTTGGAATTATCTGGATTTCTGCATAAAGTGGTGAGAAAAAAGTGTTCTGATCTTCATATAAGTCACAACAATAGACAAACACAGTCTGCTTAAATTAATACCACACAAACAATTATATGTTCTCATTGAACACACCATGTAAACATTCACAGTGCAAGGTGGACAAAGTATATGAACCCCTAGGCTAATGACTTCTCCAAGAGCTAATTGGAGTCAGGAGTCAGCCAACCTGGAGTTCAATCAATGAGACAAGATTGGATGTGTTGGTTAAAGCTGCCCTGCCCTATAAAAAACACACACCAGTTTTGAGTTTGCTATTCTCAAGAAGCATTTCCTGATGTGAACCATGCCGCGCACAAAAGAGCTCTCACAAGACCTACGATTAAGAATTGTTACCTTGTATAAAGCTGGAAAGGGTTACAAAAGTATCTCTAAAAGTCTTTATGTTCATCAGTCCATGGTAAGACAAATTGTCTATAAATGGAGAAAGTTCAGCACTGTTGCTACTCTCCCTTGGAGTGGCCGTCCTGTAAAGATGACTGCAAGAGCACAGCGCAGAATGCTCAATCAGGTGAAGAAGAATCCTAGAGTGTCAGCTAAAGACTTACAGAAATCTCTGCCAGCTCTCCCAGGATACCGGGAGAACTGCCAGAATTTTTGGGAGTCTCCAGGACATCCCGGGAGAGTCGGCAACTATGTACTACACCCAGCATATACAGTTTGTCAGGAACCCGGACCACCTACGTCAGAATCCCTGACTTGGAAACCCAAATTTACATTTACCTGGGGGCCTAACAAATTAAATCCACATTAATATTCTAGCACCATCCACCTCTATTAGGGAAATCTCTATGTTTACCCCAAATATCCAAGCCGTCACCACACGCTTTTAAAGGTTAACGCGAACCTATCAACAAAGCTATACCGCACTTAACAGAAACTAGCACCCTGTGACCTTATTTCTGGAAACCCCCTTGGATTAATAACATCAGTTATTGAAATGATCACCTCGTGAGTTATCCCCTTTTATAAGTTACAGTAGCCAAGAGCAGTCAAGTTCTTTTCAGAGAGTAGGGCTTTCAGAGCAAATATGAATAAGGCAAAATAAATGAAAGATTTATTCTACAAAAAGGTCCAATGCTTATTTACAAAAAAAAAGATATTTAACAATAAAAGGTTACAGGACTAAACAATATAAAAGACATGCAAGCAATATAAAACAAAATAGGCACAAAACAGAAAATAATCACCTGTTGAGATTACTTCTTTGCTGGGTTTAGCCATCAATCATGTAGTGCACTTGGAGCCCTCAAAAAGGCAACTATCCGTAAAGCAGAGTGGCGCAGCGGAAGCGTGCTGGGCCCATAACCCAGAGGTCGATGGATCGAAACCATCCTCTGCTAACGGTTTTATTTTCTCCAGCAAAATTTATATTAATGCTATATTTTAAAACATGTCCAATCATAAATATTGATTCAACTGCAAATGTTATTTTAGCAATATTAATGTACATAAACAAAACTGCTGGTCTCTAATTACTGACTTAAAAATAAAAAGAAACAACAGATAAGCAGATGGTTTAGGTAGGGCCCTTGAGGACAGGTACAGTTGCAAGAAAAAGTATGTAAACCCTTTGGAATTATCTGGATTTCTGCATAAAGTGGTGAGAAAAAAGTGTTCTGATCTTCATATAAGTCACAACAATAGACAAACACAGTCTGCTTAAATTAATACCACACAAACAATTATATGTTCTCATTGAACACACCATGTAAACATTCACAGTGCAAGGTGGACAAAGTATATGAACCCCTAGGCTAATGACTTCTCCAAGAGCTAATTGGAGTCAGGAGTCAGCCAACCTGGAGTTCAATCAATGAGACAAGATTGGATGTGTTGGTTAAAGCTGCCCTGCCCTATAAAAAACACACACCAGTTTTGAGTTTGCTATTCTCAAGAAGCATTTCCTGATGTGAACCATGCCGCGCACAAAAGAGCTCTCAAAAGACCTACGATTAAGAATTGTTAACTTGTATAAAGTTGGAAAGGGTTACAAAAGTATCTCTAAAAGTCTTTATGTTCATCAGTCCATGGTAAGACAAATTGTCTATAAATGGAGAAAGTTCAGCACTGTTGCTACTCTCCCTTGGAGTGGCCGTCCTGTAAAGATGACTGCAAGAGCACAGCGCAGAATGCTCAATCAGGTGAAGAAGAATCCTAGAGTGTCAGCTAAAGACTTACAGAAATCTCTGCCAGCTCTCCCAGGATACCGGGAGAACTGCCAGAATTTTTGGGAGTCTCCAGGACATCCCGGGAGAGTCGGCAACTATGTACTACACCCAGCATATACAGTTTGTCAGGAACCCGGACCACCTACGTCAGAATCCCTGACTTGGAAACCCAAATTTACATTTACCTGGGGGCCTAACAAATTAAATCCACATTAATATTCTAGCACCATCCACCTCTATTAGGGAAATCTCTATGTTTACCCCAAATATCCAAGCCGTCACCACACGCTTTTAAAGGTTAACGCGAACCTATCAACAAAGCTATACCGCACTTAACAGAAACTAGCACCCCGTGACCTTATTTCTGGAAACCCCCTTGGATTAATAACATCAGTTATTGAAATGATCACCTCGTGAGTTATCCCCTTTTATAAGTTACAGTAGCCAAAAGCAGTCAAGTTCTCTTCAGAGAGTAGGGCTTTCAGAACAAATATGAATAAGGCAAAATAAATGAAAGATTTATTCTACAAAAAGGTACAATGCTTATTAACATAAAAAGGGTATTTAATAATAAAAGGTTACAAGAATAAACAGAATAAAAGACATACAGCAATTTAAAGGGAACAAACCAGAAAATAATCACCTGTTGAGATTACTTCTTTGCTAAGGGCTTAGCAGAACAATGGATAATTTCCCCAGACTAGCAAACTGGACCCCACATATAACCATCCTAAACTTTGGGCTTATTCCATATTTAAAGATACCATATCAGTCTATCTCTCCCCCCCTTGCAAGGAGAGGTGATTGGTTAGCAGGCTGTGACCTCAGTATGGGGCTGGTCTGAGCTTCTGGAACCTGCCCCTCTGATTTTTGATAACTAAACCATGAAACCATACTTCTGCCTATCAGTGGTTGTACCACTGATACAAGTATGATATTCACATCCCTGACTTTATGATGGACATTTAGCTACCAAACAGTACCTAGTTAGGATATATACATGCCCTGTGGCTTATTAAGGCCCCTTCCAAACATGTCACCGACTCCAAAATTATAAGTATTGCGAACCGGAGCAAGTGTCATATTTCTCTAAAGTTTGTGGTTTCCACAAATATGAGAAAGTATGAATTTCCCCAAAATATTAACACTGCTTTAATCCTAGTGTCAGGTATTTGTCAAATCACTGTGTGCTTCTAGAGACCTCTAAAGTGACAGGCCCCCTGCGGATTTGCAGCCCAACAGGTCCTTTGAAGCTCCCCTCACATGTGAATGCTATCTAACCAGCTTCCTTTCCTGTGACTAATCTAGAGACATTTGCCATCTAGCCAGACCCCTGGGTGTGAAGACAAAGGTCCACAGTAAATGTCTTTGTTCCCAACAATAATTAACAGAGAAATATTGTACATTTCAGATATTAGTCATACCTGTTCCTGACAATGGTAAAACTCTGAATCTAAAAAATCTAAAGAAATAGTAACGTGCAATATATTATAGTATATTAAAATTAAGATAATGCAATATTCTAAAAATAAGAACAGACTTCTAGACCAACTCTGCACCAAATGTGCAACCTCATTGCTGATAGTTGATTTCTAGTAACAGTTTGGTATTGTGCCAAGGGACTGAAATACATGTTGAAAAATGATGTAAGTGAAGTTGATTGATAAATGATGAAACTGTAAAATGCACAGTTGTATAAAACATATTGTTGCAGTGAAAGTATATAATTTGTCATATATTGTCAGTAACGTAATATGGGCATTGAATTGGTAAGTCCATGGCTGTGGCCTAAAATAAAGCATTTATGCCAATGATCTGAAGATGAGACAGACATGAGGCCAGGGAAGGTCAAGAGGACAAGGACCTTGAGCATGAGAGCATAAAATTTAAGTGGGGAAACAGACAGAAGGATGGTTGTGGGTATGTAGAAAGAGGGGTGTAAAATAGCAAAGGAAAGGAGGGGCGATAAGGATGGGGTAGAGCAGGACAGGGATAAAGGTTAGGATATGATTTCAAGAAGAAGTGAGTCTTGAATCTGGAAAAGAGATGTAGATAGATAGATAGATAGATAGATAGATAGATAGATAGATAGATAGATAGATAGATAGATAGATAGATAGATCTTTCAATGGATAGAGCAAAATAATTACCTAAATGTTAAAACTGCGCATGCATCTCAGATGTTAGGCTATGGAACTCAGTTCTGTATGCAAGGAGAACCTTACGGGGCGTGTTATGCTTTCTGCATGCCTAAAACCCTGCAAATAGGGTGAAGTTAGGCATGCTAACAAAGCATTGTGGGAGACATCAGGCATTCTGTATGGATCTGCATTCAGACAGAGGAGTGTGACAAGGGAGGTCACTTCTCTTTTGTGCGAGGTCTTCCAGGCCTCCGTACAGAACATGTGCATCAGGTCCATAGTTTGGTTTTGGTACTTCTCTTCCATGAATTAGTGTTTACATGATAAATTTGGGGTTTTGCATCTAGAATCCTAAAACTACAGAATTATGAATATACAACAATAGATCATACATTTAGCTATCTAAAATATAAGCCTAGTAAACGATGTTTCAAAATGTGTTCTTTTAAACTGGCAGACATAAAGGAAGGCATTCTAATTTCTAAATATATCTTTGTTTCTAGTATATTTCTGGCCGCTTCTCACTCATCTATAAAGAATATTTTGAAAATCAGTGATATTTTCAATTTTAATGCATTGGTTTTTAACTTTAAAATGTCAGTGTTTGTAGCCTATGAATACACAAAATAGCTATCGTAGTGGAACCAAATGATACATGAAACTTCTTAAAATCATATAATACAAGATTTATATAATATAACCATCTACTGCTAGAGATGTCACAAGGTATTGCAACTCATTGATATTAGCTCAAAAAGAAATTATTCTCCTTTAATGATTCGCTGTGGCAAGTTATCGTAAATCTTGATAAATGTACGGCTTATCCTTGATTTGTTGGAGAAGTGTAAAAAAAAAAGATTTATGCGTGATAAGGGTTGCTTGTCAAATGAGGTCAGTGTTTCTTTTGGAGCACTTCGTGTGGGAAAACATGTTTCTAACAAAGTAATAAAAACCTTCTCACACTATAATGTATATCATGTAAACAGTGCTGTCTGTCAGGTGATACTTAGGGCTACTGGGAAAGCTTGTTAGGCAATAGCAGACATACTTTTCTTTAATTGGGTATTTTACCAGATGACAGAGGTCATAGTTAATAAAGTAGCCGTAGGGATGAATGGAATATGTAGATAAAACACTATAAAAAACAGTATGTTTATATAATATATAATATATATACATATATTAGAGATGAGCGGTTTGGATTTTGTGAAATAGGACACATCGAACTTTAGGGATCCAAGTTGAACCGAGCCACCAAAGTTGGTTCTTCTCACCAAATTTGGATCTGTAATCGAGGCAAAACAGCATTTTCACAAAAAATCTTTCAAGCCTTGTATTTCCTGCTTGTCTGTGACAGGAAGTATCACATGACTGTGATCAGCCAATCACGGGGGCTGAACATACAGGCAGGCTAGTGGAGACTTTTTATTTTTGCTACAACTTTATTGAGTTGAGTGGTAAAACTGAAGAGAATGCCTGGGATGAGTGATATCAGGGGTGCAACTAGAGTGGGTGATAGGGGTGCAGTTGCTATGGGGCAACCATCCCCTCTGCACTCATCTTTCATCCAATCCACCCTATTAGCAGCTCCCCTGTAGCCTCGCTGAAGAAACAGTCCTCACATACCATTGCTGGAGCTACCCAAGGTAAGAAAGATTACAGCTAGACTGTCAATAACCCAGTGGCTCACGCATGAAGGGATTCTGGTTGCCCAAAAACACCACCAAAATGATTATTTAATAAAAAAGAAAGACAAAACCCCATTAACTGTAAAAGGGGACATGGCTTCATGGGTGCCGTGAAAGGAGGTGTGGCTTCATTTGCTTGTTTGCTTGACAGGCATAAAAGAGAACAAGTTTCCCTAAACGTTTTACATGAAGTGACAGACATCAGACTACTGTCTGTGTGTGACACTGATGGATACATGAACCCATCACGGGTTCATGTATCCATCAGTGTCACACACAGACAGTAGTCATGCACCTAGGCAGGAGTAATCAGCCAATAGGGTGACAAGGCTGAAGAGGTGAGCAGCCAATAGGGTGACAAGGCTGCAGCCACTCTTCTGCCACTCATACAAGTGCGAAGAGCCATTAACTCTTAGGGCCAGATTTACTAAGATGCTGGTTTGGAAAAGTGGTGATGTTGCCTATAGCAACCAATCAGATTCTAGCTCTCACTTTCTGTTTACATACTAGAGAATGTCAGCTAAAATCTGATTGGTTGCTATGGGCAACATCTTCACTTTTCCAAACCCGCAGCTTAGTAAATCTGTCCCTTAGTCTGCTAAAAGTACTAGGAATATACTGGTTAATAGCAGCTTATGTATTCCTTACCCTGCAGCAACTAATGTTCACACCTTTTCCTCTTTATTTATACAATTGTTAGTTTTTTTTAAAACATTGTACAAACTATAGAATTTATATATATTTACTGTGGAAGGGACCATAGATATTGTCCTTTCATATGTTATATAACAATAGCAATACATGAGAATACATCTGACTAATGCCACAAAGTTGAGAGTGGGATGCTAGATAATATATGATAACATGTACCAAACAACCTTAATCTTGTGAGCAGGAGGTGGCTAGGAATGACTGGAAATTAATGTTATTCTTATTAATAATGCTTTAGGCACAAACCAAGAAAGATTGCTGCAAATAGATATAGAAGACAGGGGAGCGCCAAATAGTGCATTCAAGTTTTATAAATCTTGTATAAAAAAGCAATAGTACTCATACCAGAAGTATATTAAAACAAGCGTATAACTGGAAGGATGCAGTGTTTAATTCACCAAAGTCACCATTCAAGATAGGCCGGCGTCCCAGACAGGCTTGAAGGTAATAGATGATTATAGACAAGCACCTATCTCAGTGCTTCCATCCACCAGTAGGTCGCAACTGAAAGAACAAAATAAAGTTACGTGACAGGCAGTATCTGAGGCCTCAGATGCTTATCTTTAAGTTGTACAGCGCCAGCGAGGAGCTCCACAGTGAGAACGGATGTCTAGGGTTGGTCCATTATGTCATGCTACCCCCACCCACCTACTTTTTAATACCACCTGGCTTGCAAAATTTTCTGGGGAGAACACTGCATTTGATCTTACCCAAAAATAAGATTTTCTTTCACCACTAAGGTCTACGGTAGATGATGGCAAAAACCCTTACAAATGACCCACCAAAATCATTTTTCACTGCCACAAGACCCAACAGCCACACTGTTCAAACCTTTACTGTCATTAGATGTGTAATTCTTAGATGGACCAAAGCCTCACTAAGGAATTTCCTGTGGATGTCTGCATTAATCAAGAAGGAAAGTTAGAAAGTTGGATTTCACAACCTCATGCTGGCAGACAGCAGGCAGTCTGGCATAGAATAGATGATGTACACAATGGAATGAACAGACTGATAATAGATAAAGTATGCACTTAATTAAATATGAATAGAATGCAAAAAACTGGCAAACAAAGTTTCTAACTTGACATTGTGAAAAGGTTGATTTACAATCTGAATTGACCTTCCCATAGATCCAAATGAAATTAATGAGGTGGTAAAGTTGGCAAAATAAAATTGCCTTGAACAACTAAAATACAGAAGCATCCTTAAAATCAGTAGCCTGCAGCAGGTCTGGCCAACCCATGACTCTCTAGGTGATGTCAAATTCTGAAACCCAGCATTAGAGGCATCAGAATTCTTGACAAGATTAGAAAAGCCTAGAAATAAATTGCCATACTACTATAGTTCAGTCAGCATTCAATGCATATCACAAGATGCTAATTTAGTGAAAATATTCCAAGCCTACCATATCCCTCTCACATAAATTCTATTGGATCCAGTAACATCTTCTATAACATGCATTGGTGATGCTTCCAAAAATCACCAATACAAATAAAAGATGTGACCCCATTCAACAGGAAATGGGTCAAGATGTATAGACCAGGGTTTGGCAATTTTATAGTCCTTTAATAGTGAGTGTTGGCATTTATCTCTTTTACTCCAAAACAGCTGTCTCAACAATTAATCTGCTTTCAAAACCCCTGAAACCAAATCCTTCTAAGTCCTACCAACCTTCACCAAATCCCTTCAACTCCCACCAAGCCTTGACAAAGGTCAAACATAAGTCTTAGAATGATTTGAGTTTTCAAATGTCAAACCATCATTTTTCTTCCACAAAAGTCTTGCACAGCAGCTGGATCATGCTAAAATAGCAGCTGACATAATGCTCTCTAATACAAGCAAAATTTGACATTTTAACATAAAAAAAATTTCACCAGAAACCACTTGAATACCTGAAGTTCTTATTTTTTTTGTTTTAATTATCTAATTTATTATATTGATTTTTGATATAATTTTTTGGACCTTTCCTGTTATCTGCCATCCACTTCCCTTTGCCCAAAGAAAGGTTCTGGCAGCCTAAAATGAGTTAGGCTCAGTAATAATAAAAAAAAAAAAGATAGTCTGAGGTAGACTCCTCTACATCTGGTGAGGGGAGACTGTGAAGGTGGGGACAGAGTTATGTGTTATAATATGGATGATTCATTGTTGATATGCTCACGTGAGAAATGAATTTCCTTAAATTAATTAAAGTTACAGTTACGGACCGAGAAATAGCTGTACGTTTCATACAAGACAAAAAAACTGTGCATGTACAAAGAAATTGCTCTTTGGGTTATGAGATGACATTGGCATTAACAGGATGACAGATAGAGCGGATACAAACAAGTTTGCTGAGAAGAAATACCTCTACATTGTGATACGTGGAACACAGGTTCTAAATTAGACTTCAAAACGGCTATATTTTTTGTGTATTCATGGGGTCACGGGTATATAACCATTTCGTGGACTGGAATTATTACACAAGAGAGGTATGTGTTACAGCTTTGCTAAGGAATCCTTCATTGTTTGGAAGACCAGGACTGACAGCATAAACAGACATTGGCCTTATATTGCCAGAGCAAAGGGTTTTCTGAGGAATTTGCTGAGAAACTGACGAGTGTTTCCTTATCATTGTTCCGAAGCAAAGTAACCATATTTTAATAACTGTAATTAAACAGTATACTTGACCTGGCACTACACTAATTTCTGACAGATGGCAAGCGTAAAGCCGACTATCCGATGAAGATTATCTACATTTTCAGGTAATCATTCACTAATATATGTAAATCCAAAGAAGGGCATCCACATGCAGTCAGTGGAATCCATGTGGCAAAAGGTAATATATAGGAGAGAAATTTGGGGCACTCATAGTAGAATGCTGGATTCATATCTATGTGAATGTATGTGGCGTAAAAGGATGAACTGTGACGATGACCCATTTCTAAAAGTTCTTGAAGGCATCGTAGCGTATTGGCCCCCAAAGTCAGACACAGTGGCAAGTGCATCAGCACCCAGAGTCAGAAACAATAAAAATACAAACACAATGAAAGGTCCATAGACCTGGAGCGCAGATAACAGTAAAAAGCCAGACAATAGGAAAGGTCTGACCTCTACCTTGCCATCACTGGGGATGTATTATTTACCTAGGCGGGAGTGTTGGACCTACTGTACTACCCAAGGAAAACCAGTTACTGACAATATAGGTGAAATTTGGTTATGTCCGATTATAAGTTCTTTCTTTACCACTTTTTGTTTATTTAATTAAGCTGTGACCTCGTAAATATTTTACTGACAATCCTGTTTTTTTTTGTATAGTGAATACGTTTATGATTTGGGTAGTACTACCGAGTGGTCAACATCAAGATATAAGTGACTTACAGGAACTCACTTTAAGGCAGATTTAGGGAGGAACACCTATAAAGCAGAGACTGCCATTTGTCACAAATTAACAGGTTGGGCTTGTTTTGGGGCTTTTTAGGTTTGGGTCGGGCTTTTTTCGGCTTGTTTTAAGGTCATTGGTTGCTTGTTTTGTATTTCATATCTGGCAGCACTGAAAGAGGCATCTCCTTAGAGACACCAAAACTTTGTCTTGATGTGTACTATGTCATTTTGTTTGTGTTGCACAATAGGTGCAACACAAACATTATTAACAGAAAACTGCCACTATCGCTTCAAAATGAAGTATTTGCTATTTATAAATCCTGCATCACCAGTAGAAACTCTAGTTTCCATGGCAGTGCACATTGCTTTCATAGACTATCGCCGTCCCATTCTTCATAATGTGGGCCAGCGCTTCCTCATATTTATACACTAGGGAAGCGGAGTTTGTCACTCCGCTCCCAGTGTAAACCCAGGCTGGCGTTAGGAGCTGTCTGCAGGGAGTTTTCATTCACTCCCTGCGATAGGGCTCTAAACTCCTCCCACCAAATCATTTGATTGGTACAGAAGAGGGGTAATTTGCATAAGGAACCATGCTGATTCCTTCATGCATTTCTTATGCAAACTCCCTGAACCACCAATATTTCCCCCCCTTGATCCACTGAAGCACCAATGAAAAGAGAAATAAGACTGAGTAACTGAGTATATATATATATATATNGAAACATTGGTGGTTCAGGGAGTTTGCATAAGAAATGCATTAAGGAATCAGCATTATTCCTTATGCGACTTACAGAACAAGGTCTGTTCCGTCTGCGGATGCGCCGAGTGCGTACGGCACATGCGCGACAATTTCACTGCATCATCGGAACTTTATTAATAAATGAAGCAATGACAATGCTGCCCCTTGAGGTCCCGCTCAACAAAGGGGCATCTCTATAAATCTAGTAAACGAAGTGTCCAGACTTGCTGCAATGATAAGCGAGCCTGGAGCACTATTGTTCACCAGATTTACAGGGTGCTCTATAAATAGAGCCCTTAGTGACACATATATATCTATATGGATAGATAGATAGATAGATAGATAGATAGATAGATAGATAGATAGATAGATAGATAGATAGATTACATACATATAATTTTTCTGGTAAAAAAAAATATGTAGGGACAAACTATAAACAATAATATTTGGAAAGAAAAAAACCTCCTAGTGTTATGTATAAATATACTCATACTATACACCAATATATCAAAATTGCCTATTCAAGTAGAAGTGATATCATTCAATAATCTTTCACAGCCTCTTGATATTATGATATTACTTCATGAAAGGTCCATTTATCATGTTTAACTTTCAAAAACTCCTTCAGAAAACCTTTATGTGATCCTCCTCGTGTGTTGATTGTAACAGGCAAACAAGATAATAAACATACCAGAGAGTACTGTAGCTGTTTCCGCAAATACTGACTTTTAAAATTAAGAGTGCACACGTTTAGGAATTTCATTTAGTTTTTTCAACAACATTTCTTCAAAGTTCTTACTATTAAGACCTACTCCTACATTTTTTTTTTTAGGATGCTTGCTTGGTAATTTTTGTGCTACCAAAGTGACTGGATAACATGACGTAATACATTCATTTTAGGCTTTATTTATTCATAGATATGTGTTACTATGTAACATATAAAGGCCATTGAGATCTCCTTGAGTAAGTAAATATGGTTCAGGAGATTTTTTTGAAACTTCAAAAGTTAGGTCAAGCCTTTCATGATCATTACCATGCACTGCAGGTTTTATTTTTTGTTTGCCATCAATAAGTTTGACTTTTACTGGAGGTTTTGGCACAGCCTTATGGCAGATGGAAAATTAGGGTATGTCACCGTGTGCTTTGACTTTGAAAAGATACCTGTCATTTTTAGAAGACAAAAATAAAATTCTGCACTGTGATCTTTCAGTTCCCTCCAAATCATTGCAACAACAACATTCATTAACCAAAAACCCATTAACCAACCTGTGAGGAGTCTAAAATGTCATACAACAAAAATGAGGTACCAAATCATTATCTTAGTTTCTAACTTTGCATCAAAAGTAAAGTTCATAACACTTCTTGATAACTGAAGAAGAACAACATTTCTTATGGTTCTATGTTACCTTACCCCAAAGTTAGCAAAACGAGTCTGGATGATTTCTAGGCATTGTTCCACTTGGAACTTCCGGGCAATGAACATGCAGTATTTACTGTTTGTTTGGAAGACAAAAGTAATGGTTTGTACAGTGACTTCCTGCCAAAATCTGTGGACCAACCTGTGCAGAGTCTGAAACATGATAGGGCCACAGGGAGTGGCCAAAAACAGCATCCTTAAAGGATCTTATGGGTTATATGTTTCATAATTCCAGTTTTTAAAGAGGGCATAACTTTAAAACTGTAGATAATAAAGAATCTAATATAAAATAATGTAATCAGTGTAGAAAAGACATATATAATGACAGAATTCCCTATGACAAAATCTTTGTTTACAGTACTATGATTTATTTTTTATAATAATATTATTATTATTATTATTATTATTATTATTATTGTTGTTGTTGTTATTATTGTTAGGAATATAATCAATAATTAAGCTTGCTCTTTTCCCTGCTATCACAGCCCTTTCTTGATATGCTGATTGCATTTTTCTGTATGATAAATTACTTTTTACAATGATTTTATTTCTGACCTACTGTTAAATGTATTTCTGATTTATTGCTAGTTTATACCTTAAGGTATTCTCTTAACTAACTGGAAAGTATGTTGCAGGGAAAAAAAACATTTTAAATGCAAAGTCAGAAGCGAGAAATATCTGTTTGACGTTTTATAAATACCCATATATTAAACGTGCATCTGTCAATGAAAAATATTGTGATAGCTCTACAAATCACAATCAGGGTCTCCATTAAACAGAGAGCATCAGGCCAAAACAACAAATTACTATGTCACTGAATCCTATAGCAAAGTTTAGGTAAGGGTCCAAAATGGCAAATAAAAGCATACTAAACATACTAAACGTTTTCTTTTCCATTTTGCTCCAAGAAAATACTCTTCTGACCATGCATAGGAAAAAAAAAGTGTAATGAATGCTTTAATGAAGTTTGAGACTATGGGCCAAATTTACTAAGCTGCAGGAAAGGAAAAGTGGAGATGTTGCCTGCAGCAACCTATCAGATTCTACCTCTTACTATTACATGCTTGAAAATGTCAGCTAGAATCTGATTGGTTGCTATTGGCAACATCTCCACTTTTCCTTTTCCACAGCTTAGTAAATCTGGCCCCATATCTCCACCAGGCCCAGAATTGCTAAACTACAGGGGTGTACTAACTGTATTTAGATTCTTTTTAAAAAATATACATATGGCCAAGTTATAAAATATAACTGAGAAGTATCTTGACAGACCCAACCCACCCACCCCTCATCATATGAGAAGGGGAAAATTGAGCACAGGAAGTTCTTGCCCAAATTTGGGGATGCCCAGACAAGTTGCTTTCTTTACTTCCTAATTTATTACTTCAATGCTGTGAGGCAGAAGTGCTAACCACTTAAGCCACTTTGTTAATGTCCATCTGTCAAGTAACAGAAAACTAAACTTTAGGAATATGGGTAGGACCATACTTTTTATTTTATGTTTTTGAATTACCATTTTTTTGCTGCACTATTTTATTTGCACTGTATTTAGTGCCCCCTGCTTATTTTAGAATGCTGCTGGGATTAAACTTACTCATAATCACTTAGCTGTCATGAAGTGCACCATATTAATAGATATTTCATGCTGCTTCTAGAGGGAAGCCATAACATGACATCATTAGTATTCACAGTTTTAAAACTGTCAACATTTAATATAACTTTTCAAAGCCAATGTTGACAGAAAAGGTTGTGTTATTTACTTTCCCTTCTGAACGATTACTGATTGCCCATAAGGCTTTAAAAGCTACATAGCTTATTTATTTAAAAAAATGTTTATTTTTCTTATTATGACGTTTTTCTGTTTGTATTATGTGATTCTTGCACTCATTATGGGGTATTTTTTTTTTAAAAGCTGCAATAGCCCAATAATGAAATAATAACATTATTATCTATCATAAATAAAAAAAAATATGTATTCAAATATATGCCTATAAAGACGTGACCAGGATTGACAGTTAAACTCAATGTACTTTTTGTATTCATCAAGTGGAGAAACATCATGTTTAGTCTCCTTAGAAAGAGCATTTTAGTGCTTTATGCAAATGCCCTGACCCTCTAACTGCTACACATTCTTCAACTAGACACCTACCTTCAAAAGTGACAGCAAGCAATAATGTGACAAATGAGCTCACCATGTGCACATGTGCAACATACTTTACCTGAAATATTCCAATATGATTGAATTAAATTGACCTTTGTGACAAGGACACAGCAATCAGAAAAAGTCAGTGCAGAAGAAAACACCACAGCCAGGTACTTTGTCCTAACATTTGACTGCTAAGAGACAAAAGTTTAATTTCTACAATCATTGCTAGTGAAATGTTTAATATGCATCAAATGAACACAGAGTAATGATAGAATGCATAACATAGAATAGAATGTTATGTCCTGGACAAGTTCAAAAAGAATCCTTGTAAATGTTGGGAAAAATAGAAGACTCATTAATTAAATAAAATACAGGCATGCTTTAAATTGAATTATTAAAGGGCATAATAATTCTTTATATGAGATGATTATTTCCAGTAAGGTTGCTGTTGCATGGCAAATGTTTCCCTTAATGTATAACGTTGCAAATGACACACTTACTGTTAATATTTGGTATGCAAAACAAGCGTTCTACTAAGTCATGGAAAAACTAAATAAATAATGTAACTATATTATTCCATTAATATTTGTAATGCAATAGATTTGGCATAGTGACAAGAAAGCAGAAAGGGTAAATGTGATTGCGAGGTCTGATAAATAAATAATAAATAAACAAACAAATGTATTTGTCTATGTAAAATAGGACTGTCCACATTGTGTCTTTATGTGTTTAGGAACAGATGATGGCTATTACACTGGACCAGCTTCAGGGATTGAAAATAAGTGAGGAAAGTTAGTCCTGGGCAAAACCATGTTGATTTCAGGAAAGTCATCTTTCATCTGTTGCAAACAGTATTAGAGTTGAGATGTAGCATTTCCTAGCCCAAGTCTAAGTAACAGTGTAAGTATAAGTCTAAGTAACAGTTTAGGTATTAAGCTAGCCACGATCTGTGACAACAGATCTTTTCTCCTTATGTTGATTGTTTCACCCTGTGTCATATATTAAATAAGTGAAGGGGATACTAGTTTATATTTAAAAACTTGATATGTTGTATTTATGTGTGCTAGCTTAACCTTCATAATTTTATTCCACTGCCAGCAGAACTGAGTGCAACAGCAGAAGTTATCCCCAATTTGCTTAATTTATTCAGCAAATGACGCAGGAATGAGCTTATAGATTTATGTCACGTGTGAAGTCAATAGTAGATGTGGACTTGCACATGAATCATGTTGAAGCCAATCTTTGTATTATTGGACTTTTTCCATGAGAATGTTAAAATTGTGTCACGCCAAATTGCCATTGGAGAGGCTATAGAATGAGGAAGTCACACGAAGAATGAATTTATGCACAATTATTACAGTAATGCAATAAACAGCTAATTGTGTTCTGGTGCTACTTTACACTTATTTTCACCCTTCAAAATGATTAGAACATTTAAATGTTTACATAATATTAAAGTTCCAAACCTGGTTGTATCAGGAGCCAATATGATGATTTTAAAGGAAGGAGTAAACTGTCCTGTTATTCCCAGCAAAACTCTTTCTAAAGCAATGCCAGTTTCTCAGCTTGCTGAGTCTTTTTCCTTATCTTCTCCTTCTTCTTCCTCTCCCCCAAGTACTAAATGGGAATTGTTAGAACCATCATATATTAAACACAATGGGCCAGATCCAGAGCTACGTTTCAATTACGTTTCAAGAAGTAGCTTATTTATGCTGGCGTGTTTACTATGCACTCCCCTAGACACTGCCCTCGCTGGTACGTACTTTGGCCGTTTTACGCTTCCCAAACCCTACCTTAACTTTACACAGCGTAAGTACTGACCTACGTACAGACTGCACGTACGTAACTGCCTAAACACGCCCAGATTGCTGGATTTAAATGCCTTACCCCACCTCTGAAGCGTAATTACGGGCGTTGTATGGCTGGCACGCCCCCTCATTCGTAGTTACGCTTTTGATACTAGGCTGCTACATATGTTCAGAGTTACGCGGCGTAACATCTGCCGTGCGCATGCACAGTAATTACGAAAGGCGATTTTACGTCAGCGGCTAGCGTACGTACTTCTGGATCTACCCTAATATTTATATTAAAAAAATTATAATAAAAAAAACTTTTGGAATATGAAATCTCTCCCAATTGAATTGGTTTCTGTAGTTTCTCATTCATTGTACTTTATGGAATATTTTCTTCCTTGCATTGTTCCTCTCCCGTTTATTTTCATGTTCCCCCTTTTCCCAGCCCTCTTTTTTTCTGTACTCCATTTGAAAAAAAATGTATTGCTGTAAAAAAAGCCAAGAGCTATAGAACTACAACACTACTGACTCTAAAAAGGTATGACATTTGTTGAAGTGAACGAATCTGGTTTCTGTGGTTTTAACATATAACAGATTATTTTGATGCAATGTAGAGAGGGTAAGAACATGGAACTGGATCCGCACGTGTGGGAGTCTGTCTGTTGGAGGGAGACCGCTGATCCGTTCATAAGTGGGGGAAACCTTCCCCACTGTACAATTTACATGCTTCCCCCACCCACCTTGGCAGACAGAAAGGAAGCACAGCCCCTTGCTACGTAAATGCCATTGTATTGCACTAAGTGCCGTACAATGGTAGTAACGTTAATGTTACGTTTGCATGCGCCCTCCAGTCCATTTAGCCCACTTACACACCTTGTATGCATAAAGTGGGCTATCATTACTAAATCTGCACCCAGTCCATTATTATTACAATAAATAATAACAGCAATAAAAGGAGAAATAGAGACTAATATATAATTTTTTTTTATTTTTATTTTTTTAGAAAAATTAAAGAAAATTCTTGTTTTGAGGTAATTACACCAGCCCTGAGCTGGAGCAGTATTTTTGTAGGGAACAAACAGAATCCTGTCTTCTAATTCACACACAGCTGCACTGAAATGCCCAATTTCTATTAAGATATATTAAAACACCTCTTTCCATTAGTTCTTAGCACACAACTGTGAACACTGGTGGTTTCTCAACTCTGTGGGCCCGATTCAATTAGCCGCGATAACAGTAATTAGCTTGTGGTGCACTTTTCCCATCATACACGGTATGAACAATAAGCAAATTTTTATAAAAATCTCCCAAAAAATGTGGGGAATTAGTTTCACACCGCAAATAACGCTGATGCGAAGCTAATTAAATCGGGCCCCACAACTGCATTTTTGAGCTTCCTCTAATTTTGCACATGTGCATTACAAGAAATTGCCTGACTTACACCTAAAAAGGTTTATGCTGCAAATCTAGAACTGGTCATAAAAAGACTGGGTCAAGTTCCTTGCTCAATTACTATGGAAGTTTTTTTATATGTCTATTTTACTATGTTCAACTAGTTGGTTTTACACAGATTGTTGTACTTCAGTCAAAAATTATGATTTAGGGGGTGGTGGTTAAGATTTATTTTATTTTTTAAATCAATGTTTCTGTATAACGGGTTCCATATCTGCAAAATAAAACTATATATCTGCCAGGAACGCTTTATATTCTTTATTATTTATGCTCATTTTAAGTACATATTTAATACAGATTCTATCTTAACAATAAATTGCCTGGCATTTTTCCCAAGCTTCCTTCTCAATTTTTTTAATCATTGAACTGTTAATCACAATTTTATGTACAGTAAGATTAATAATATCAAAAGATTAACTGATCAGCAGGCAGGTATAATAGGTTTCTGGTTTATGAAGCATTTCATAGGAAAACATTTGGAGGAAATTCATGACAGAAATACTAAAGTGTAATCAATTTTGAATCTAATTTGGGAAAGTTTATGGTGTTTTCCTTAATAAACTGCAAACACCTATCAAATGAAAATAACAGCATTTTGATATGTGTTCAGGGACTTCAACACAAATTAATATGAAATCAAGCCAAATGTTGCTATAGTTGGGTATACAAATGATAAATATTGAATTGTTTTTTTTTCTTTTATTCCATGCTTTATAATAATAAAGCAAATATTTTATCAACCACAATTTATTTAGTTTTAAAGTGTTAGTAATAAACAGATGGTGGGGATGGACTTGACTGCTGACCTATAGCAAGTCACGGTCCATGGCGAAAGCCACTGATGTAGCGTATCATGCAAGCAATGGAAGAGCACAAGAAGGAGGTAACATAGCAGAGCAATGGAATATTTATAGGATCAACTGAAAACTCGCAGGAGTAGTGGGATATACACAGGGAGTAGGTAACACAGAAGGAATGGTAATTTGTACTAGGATGCTGAAAGAAAAGGCAGGGCTGGAAAATCCACAGGGAAACACTAGAAACAAAATAAGCACTTCAGGTCCCAGTGCCAGGAACATGACACTGGCCAATTTTTCTTCCAAGAACCGGTTTAGAGTGCAATCCTCGCTATTGCTTATATGACATCTTGACTCACATGCCTTGGCTTGTGGACATGTGCTGGATTTCCAGCAATTGACACCAACAAGAGTGGTATCCTGACCTGACTTGTGACTGCAGTGTAACTACATCTAATAGATGCCCCACTTCTCAAGCACTACTCAGAACCTGGCTAAGCAAGAGGAGGAGAGCTACAGATTCCCCTGCAAGGTACTCCCACTGCACTTTCTGCCTGTATTTACTGTAGTGGGGAGAGGACCCCAAAATACCCACACCTGCACAGGATGCAAGTACGCAGCCCTGTTTCTTGCTTTTACTTAGCCTGCAGCCAACTTCAAGGTAGAAAGCTAATTATTCTGCTTCCTTACCCATCTTAGCAATCTATGGGTCTCCAACATTGCTTTATATCAGGAGGCTTATGCCTTTTAGCCTCACTACTGTACATTCTTTTTAGCCGTCATGGCGATAAATTAAGATGGCATAATCCACTCCACTAGGGGAAAATGACCTCCAAGTGGCCTTATAGTAATGTCTACATTGATTCATTGACCAAAGCCATTCAGTAATCTCCTCTACAAGACCCCTGACAAAATGCAGTACATTTAATCTCAGGCCAATATCTTGAACTAACTCTCCCCCTTCTCTTCACAGCTTGTGGACACAATGCCTCCTCCTCCCTTTTGGGAGACCAATGGCCACTTTTTCATCACCAGCACCCACAGCCCTGCCAACAGGAGATGTAGGATGTGATCCTGTGTCAACTAGATTCCTTGCAGATGAAACTAGATACCCAGCATATGGAAACTCTCCATAGTCAAAAGATATCACTGCACTCTGATGTCACCCAGTCTACTTCTAGGTTTGCGCAAGATGAGATGACTGAGGAAGAACAAGTCAAAAGCATTGCACAGGTTCTTCACATGCTCTGCAAGCAAACAGAAGCCATCAAACACCTCCAGAGGCACATAAAGGAACTATAGAAAAGAGGCCAGTTCATCAACTTGCGGATAAGATGTCCCACTGGAAGACATTCCTATACACTCTTCAATGTGATCCTCTGACAATGAAATCCTCTTTGGCAGATTAATCAAGCCCTTAAACCCCACACAAAATCATTCTTGGGATGTTATCTGCAGATTGCTCCATTTTTTGGAAGAAATCTTATTAAAAGCAAGAAGACACAATGGTCTGGAGTTTGATGGCCACCCTATTCAGATTTTCCATGGCTTTTCCTGAAGTTCCCTTCAACAGTGTTATCTCCTACCTGTACCATTGACCCCCATTTAATAGCCTCTTGTCAATCATCTGGTTTAACCATGCCCTTATTTATCTTTCTTTGCCACTACAATCTCCCCTACTGAGGGAATAGTATCCTTCAATATCCATCCTGTAAAACTCAGTTAAAATTAGCAATAACTGACTATATCTCTCTCAATGATATTACAGGGATTTCAAGGCTGAAGTTATTGGAAGCTTACAAATGCCCAGTGAGAGCTCACAGAGGCTAGAAATGGGTCCTACATAAATACAAAAGTCTATATTTTTAAATGCCAAAATCCCTGGTAAAATGTTTGCCAGGGCATTAACGTGTCCAGTGAGCTTAGTGCTATATACACAAAATTAAAACTAAATTTGATGGCCTGGTTCATTCTACCCCTGAAATAGCTAAAGCATTGTAGGAATATTTAGAGACAAGCATGTTCCCCTATTACTTGCAACCCTTCATGACATCTCAAAGCATTGATATTTTTCGACCCAATCCTTGATGGTGCATATATCAGTGATACTAAAAGAAGGAAAGGACCCCTCCATGTGTTCTAGTTCTTCTACCTGACCTTATCCATAATTACACGGGTGGATTGTCATGGGTAGGGAAGCATAGGACAACACCACTAAGACCATAAATTTAATTCATCATAAATACCCCAAAAATCCCCTTGCCATTCTGCTTTTAACTGACACAGAGCAGGCCTTTGACAGATTATATGTTCATATAAGAGCTACTAGAACACAGTGGGCTTAGCTCTGTCTAAGTAAATGACTTGACTCAATCTTTCCATTCAAATGGAACCTTACAGCTCTCAGATTCTTAGGAATCATACTAGCTACAGATGCTTGGAACCTATATTCTGCTTTTTGGATTGACCAGCGGTAAGAGCTGGTGATGCTGCAGTGATAAAGAAGTATAAGCTGAGCAGCGGTATAATAACTTGAAAAGCTATAGTAGCTACAGATTAGCAGAGCTGACCAAAGAGAAAGGGTTTTCACCAGGAGACACAGAAACCAGGAACACATATACTGGAATACTTGCTGCACTTGCACATATATAGCATACCCTCCAACATTTCAAGGCTAAAAAAAGGTACACTTGAATCACCAAAGGAGGCATGTCTTTACCACCAATGAGTGTGTCAGCTAAAGTAGGCGTGTCTTATCACACCCATGGGGCATGTCTCTCCCTATTATCAAAAAGTCATTAACTGTAATAATTGATAATCCCCATTGTCTCTCCAGACCCCCAGTATGCATAATCATGTCACTGGCCCCCTCAGTATCCCCCTTGTCTTTCCAGCCCCTCAGTATCCACAACCATGTCACTGGCACTCTCAGTATCCCCATTGTCTCTCCAGCTCCCCAGTATTCATAATATATCACTGGCCCCTCAGTATCCCCATTGTCTCTCCATCCCCCCAGTATCCACAATAATGTCACTGACCTCCTCAGTATCCCCATTGTCTCTCCAGCCTACAGTATCCACAATCATGTCACTGGTCCCCTCAGTATTCCCATTGTCTCTCCAGCCCCCCAGTATCCATAATCATGTCACTGGCCCCCTCATTATCCTCATTGGGGTAGATCCTGAACTACGTGTGTGCGTACGTATTTTAGCGGTGCGTATTTTCGTACACGTAAGGTCAATACACTCCCCACGGCACACCCCTTGCACGGACGTATTTTCAAAAATTACG
>WWET01000541.1:65356-84032 GCA_011038615.1 Limnodynastes dumerilii | reverse complement strand
TGAGCGGGACGATAATTGCTCCAGTGTTTGGCCAGCTTAATTTATGCAGAATGGGGGCTCGGTTTCTATCACTCTCACAGCGCTGAGGTCATGAGCTCGATTCCCAGACTAATCCTTATCTGTGTGGAGTTTGTATGTTCTCTCCGTGTCTGTGTGGGTTTCCTCCTGGTGTTCCAGTTTCCTCCCACATTAGAAAAACATGTCGGTAGGTTAATTGACTGCTGTTTAAATTAAACATAGTGGACCTGATTCACACTTAAGAATTCTTATGGTTTTAGGTGCATATATTTAAGAAAGTATACACAGCTCATGCGTAGTAACTTTTATACCCTATTTATGTAGGACTTAAGAACGCAAATTCCGTACTTATACACTACGAACCTAAAGGGCCTGATCCAGACCTACGATGGTACACTGAGCGGTCTAACGCTCAGCGTACCATCACTTCCCTCCCCCAACACTCCTACTTGCCCCAGCGTATTAACAGTCGCTTACGCCGGCTGAAGGCTACCCTTCTCGATTCGCTGGGACGGCAGCGTTGATACGTTAACGCCGCCCTCCCAGCCTCATTACCCTCCCCCCGCCTACCTGCACTGTGCTGGGGGGAGGGGGCGGCCCCTCCAGCGTTACTACGCTGAAGCTACGGACGCCCAATCCACAATCTGGCATTTACGCAGCTACGCCGGGCAGATGTTGCGCAGATCGTCTTTTTAGACGGAGGTCTGAATCAGGACAAAGTCTCTAGGTTCATAGTAACATACGCAAAAATGGGCGTTCCATGAATAATGAACTTGGCTGATACAAAGATTTGGCTGGAGAGAGGCATTTAAAGGAGCAAATGAAGGCGCATTATGCAGTTACGTTCCTAATTAGACGCCCTACGCATTCATATGCGAACCCTATAGCACTCATAAGTCACATAAGAACCTGAAAACTGGGGGTGTGCCGAGGGAGTTTCCTTGCGGGTATTGCGTATGTTTAGGAACCTATTGCGTGTGAATCAGCGAGTGTATGTGTAAGTCTGTGTTAGGGTGAATCAGGTCCAGTGTGTGTAAGTCTGTGTTAGGGTGAATTAGGTCCAGTGTGTGTATGTGTAAGTCTGTGTTAGGGTAAATCAGGTCCAGTGTGTGTATGTGTAAGTCTGTGTTAGGGAACTTAGAAGTAGCTTCAATGGGACAGGGACTGATGTAAATGTGAAATATTCTCTGTAAAGTGCTACGTAATCTGATAGCTCTATATAAAAACCTTTTAATAAATAAATCAATAATGCAAATCTTACATTTGATAAAATATTTAAGTAGTAATGGGTAAACGAACCTGACCATTTCATTGTATTTTCTTTAACAGGAAACTTTTAAGTTGCCCACAACAAAGAACTTAATTCTTAAAGTTTACTTGCCAGATGGCAGACAGGTAAACGTGGACGGACAGCCTTCAGACACAGCAGAGAGAGTGCTGGAGGTAATCTGGGCGATGCAATGTATTCCCTTGTTTGTGTAGTCCAGAGTGTTGTAGCACAGTTGTGCTCATTAATGACTTTACTTTTGAAAGGTGGAAGAGTGGTAACTCATTATATCACTTGCAGGGAGATCTGGAAAACAGGGGGCTGATAGGGGTCCATGAGGACTGAGTTTAGAAAACACTGGTGTAGTTGGTGGAAGGGGGTCAGGCCCAGTCACTGGGGTGTATGAGGGAGCACATGTACCAAGCCACAATTTTGTAGAAAACCGGTGCCCACCTGGGTCACTAAGATTCTCTGAAAGAACCCCATGCCAATATCCCAGCTCTGAGACCCATCAGGGATCTGTCTCCAAGAGGACATATGATATAATTGCTGAGTGGGAGTGCCCATTAATGCCTGTTCCTCAATCTGACCCTGTATAGCATTCAGTAACTACAATAGAAGATGGATGTATCCCAGTTGCAATTGAATCAGCTTCACGAGAGATAAAGAGATGTAGACCCTCTAACATGACTCCTTCCACTATGTTTAAAATACTCTGTTCCTGAGCTTCCGAAAATCAGTTACTATAGTAACCGCCCATGTTAAGAAGAATTTTTTTTTTTTTTAAACCTACTAACTAATTCATTAAATCCAGGTGAGACAGTTGGAAGCTCAGGAGTGGAGTATTTTGAACCTGGTGGAATGGGTCATGTTTGGAGGGTCTGGAAATGTGGCTTATATAAAGTCTATATTATAGTCTGATTCTAGTGACACCTGTTATGTACACCATTGCCTGCCAGAACTTAACTGTTGAGATACCCAATCAGAGACACCATTTTGAGAATAAATTGTATATTGTGTAAAATTTATTTAATTTTTTTTTTTTAGGCTGCTTTGTTCAAACTGCACGTGTCCAGAGAGCTAATGGAATATTTCAGTCTGTTTATTACACACAAAGGAAGCGATGGGGCTTTCACAGGTATCTTCCATCTTTTTCATTTTATCATCAGTGATGTGAAGGGTGAGATTATGTTGATGTCGCTGCGTAGCAGTGGGGTAATACAGTAGTATGTAGATCCCTGTGAAATATTTAATAAAACTTCAAAAAGGGAAAAGTGGTGATGTTACCCATAGCAACCAATCAAACTACAGCTTACACTTTCTAGAATGCAGTGCATAAATGATAGCTAGAATCTGATTGGTTGCAATTGGCAACATTTCCACTTTTCATCTTTACAAACTTAATTAAATAAACCCCTATATCCTATTACTGGGCTGCAGAATGCAGTGCCTGGCTGTGATCTTTTTTAATAGATTTAGTATAAAGTCATTTTTGCTTATTGAAAAGAACAGTCCAGGATTTGTGCTTGATAGATCCCT
Source organism: Limnodynastes dumerilii (assembly GCA_011038615.1). NCBI lineage: Eukaryota > Metazoa > Chordata > Amphibia > Anura > Limnodynastidae > Limnodynastes > Limnodynastes dumerilii. The sequence continues at coordinate 81,208 of WWET01000541.1, read as the reverse complement.
ATTTTTTGGACACATGCCTGACTGTTTTTAAATTCCATGGGCATAGTGCGACTGGATTCTGATTTACCAGCAACTGACCATTTTTTTTCAACAAAATCAATGAAGTTTAAGTGTGTGTTATTAAAATAAGGTGACAGTGAGGGAGATAACAGCGGTTACCCAGACCTCATTACTGGTGGAAAGGGGCTCACTGTATGTCCCATTTTCAAAACTCCACCCCACCATCCTATTATCCACCATTTGGACCTTGTTGGATGTTGCCTTATTGTTGCTGGTTGCGAAGGGCTCCCATAACAGTTCAAGCTTCTGAGCCCCATAAACATCGGTCAGCCACTGATCAGCACATGTGCGAATGACCTGGTTGCAATGCAAATCAATTAGAAAAGCTGGATTTTAGAAACCTGTCCAGTATTTATAACTATAGGAATCATCCCATTTTTTGTTTTGAGGGACATGGTTGAGGTTGGAGCTATGGACTAATATGGGAATATTTGGCAAATAAATTAACATGTAGACATTCCTTCGAAAAATGAGAGAAAGTAAAGTCCAGGCCTAGAGAGAATCTTATTCAGTGTGATGCATTGTAGCAAAATATAACCTAATACGCAGTTCTTTAAACCTTTTAATGGAGAATGCGTAATGAAGACTACTGCATCAGAGCATCTCCTAATAACATGGACTGTAGTACGCTATGATTGAAAATACATCTAAAGTATCAATGATCAAACGTCTTCCATAGGAAACTGACTTGCTTATCATTAAGGGGAATTACTCATATTGGGCAAGTTATGGCTCCAAGAGGGATAAGACATACTGTATAAGACATACTGTATACTTCCACCTCACCATCACTGTGCAGAGTTTCCATGGCCTTTGGTTTTATATATACAAATTCTATTCTAGATAAAAAATATGTATAAAATAAAAATATGCTCTGCTGTGTTTCCCAACATCCTGGGCCAGATTAACAATGGGGCTAATGGGACCACAGTCCCGAGAAAACGCTGTGAGTGCCCGTTGTGATGTTTCACATTGCAAAATAGGGACAGACGAAATTCGCGATTCGCATACTAACCCATTCATTATTGGAAGAGCCAGAGAGGTGAGTAACCCTTAGGGTTAGACTGGGGGGGAGATGACTTAGGGTTAGGGAGTGGGGTGGCTTACCTTTCGAAGCACCATGTCCGGTGTTCCAGGGATCGATTGCTATGCCTCATCGAGGCATAATCAATCGATATCCCAGCCAGTTCAGAACTGGCTGGGAGCGAAATATGACCGTTCGCAACGGGGAGCCACACTCATCTGAAAATAGGCCCCCACACACTGCAGATCTCCGGGCCTCCCACTGCAGTGCATAATCCTGAATGTAAGAGCAAAGCATACTATATAGTGTGGGCCCTTCATCATTTTTAGCCCCAGGCCCACATGGTCCTCAAACTGCCAACATCTTGCAGTTAGCCCTAAAATCAAAGTGCAGGAGAGGTCATGCTAAATGGGATATGGAAGGGGATGTAACCACGATTATCAGAAAGGTGACTAAGCGGCTGACAGGTGTAACAGATCTACTTTCTGCTATCCGGCAGGGTCATTAAGTCGACACCTGTCAGTTAGACTATAATAATGCTGACACTACTGGCCCCGATCCAGATCAGAGCACAGTTGGTAGAGCATCCTGCGAGCTGTACTTATGTGCTGTAGGGGGCGTTTTGTTACGTGCAATCCACATGAGCAAGTATATGGGGTATCTGGATGGGAAGTAAGTAAAGGCACGTTGCGTACAGGCACCAGGCCGCGAGTTCTCCAAATACCCTCTGCAGGTGCAGGGCTGGACAATGTGATTAAATGGGTTATAAATAGATTGGAGGCTGCAGTTGTTGTGATTATACTGTAAAGCCGTGAAAACAGGAATTTACAGGAAAATGTCAAAATATTAAAAATTATTTTTTTTATTTCATTTTTTTACTATACATCCCTCCCCTCTTCCCGCCCTCTACACACCCCTCAGAGCACTAGCCCTGTACACCAGGGTCGCGCTATGATCTGAATGGGACGGCTCTGCGCGCTCTTCAGTTCTGAGAATGTGCAGTAGCAAATCACGCAGAAGAACGTCACACCAGCTGGTGTACACTCAGATCACTGGTCAGTGGGGTGGTATAGGGGTATATGCCACACTGTCACCTCTCCCACTGATACAACAAAAATAAATAAAACTATAAATCCCCCTTCACTTCTATTATTTCTATGTTTCCATACCGCCACTTCTAAATATCTACTTTGGGTCTGATCCAGATTTAAGGTCGTTTTACGTATGCAAGCGTTACGCACTACTAAGTATAATGCCCTCCCCCTGGCACTCCCCTCAGTGTTCAGAACCCCGCCTTAACTTTTCATTGTGCATCTCTGCTCGTACGTGTCGCCTTGTCATACGTAAGTGCATAATCCAGGCAATACTGTGAAATTTAAATGCCTCCCTCTTACCGCAATGCATATAGTCGGCTTGCATAGAGAGGTCACGCCCTATTGTACGTAACTCCGTACAAGTTATGTATGATCAGAGTTACGATACGTAACTTCTGGCGTGCGCACAGTGCGTTCCCACAGCCAGATTTCTGAATGCAGCATGTGTGAATTACCTGTCATTATTAGGTCTGGAGCAGGCCCTTTGACCACTGCAATAACACCAAACCTAACCCTAATCACTAATTAACAAGCTAATTACTCACCACCGAATACTCCAGTGACAGAAGAAGAAGCGGAGAGGACAGAGCTGAGGAAGAGTGGACAGGGGGAGAAGATGTATAGAAGAGAAGAAGATGGAGCGAATGATGAGCAGATGCAGGGACCGGATGGGAGAGAAGAGGACAGGACATAGTGCTGGAAGAGTAGATGGAGATAGCCGCATGGTGTCAGCCGTCATTATCAATATTATGATTGTCGCCGTGACGATTGTAAACAATCTCTATTTTGTGTGTTTGGTGCTAGTACATGTTTATTACAAAAATGTAAAAAAATACATTCAGCTCTGTTTCTCTTTTTGAGCGCAGCCATTATGTATTTTACACCCTTCTCTTTTATCCGCAGTGGTGAAGCGCATCGCACACTTCGAAATCCCATTTATAACTATTTGGAACATAAATGATGAGCTGTTTCAGATTGAGATCCGGAAGTGGTGAGTATGTCAGGAAATTTTATGCTTTTATCCCATCTTGACCCAAACATAGCGTTTCTATGATTAAATATTTTATACGTTCTTGTTGTTTACTGTTACAATTTTTCTTTTAAAAGGATGAGGCTGCCGGTCCGGCCGACCAAATTCCGACAATGATACAGTTGCCCGTTGGCGGCTTCTATCTTTGCCGATATGCTACGGTAAATAGAAAATTGCTGTTTGGAACGGGTAACTATTTCTACCTGTTCCTAATAGTGACAGGCTGCGGTGGCTGCATCGGGCTCAGGTGGGTAGTCCTGTAGAAGGGTGGGTTAGGCTTCAAGTAGGGAGGGTTAGGTTTAGGGCTGAAGGGGAAGGATAGGGTTAGGCTGCAAGACATAGAGGGTTGGGGCTCAAGAAGGGAGGGTTAGGTTTAGGGCTGAAGGGGAAGGTTAGGGTTAGGTTGCAGGACATGAAGGGTTAAGGTTCAAGAAGGGAGGGTTAGGGGTTAGGCCGTGGAAACTGAGGGTTATGGTTAGGGCTAGGATTCAGGCTCTTATGTCGGCGGATCATTCTTAGTGACTGAAAGAGTCACAACACCACCGCTGTAGAGAATGGAGAGTGCTGGAAATTGCTGCATGATCGTCTGTCTGAAAACGGACCATTGTACCGGCAAATCATGTTGTTGGATTGGGTCATTGCAATGCCATTTACTGCCTTATTGAGAAGTCTCTTTGATATTGTTTAAATGTCAGCTTTGAGTAAAGAGCAGTAGTTGCCGCCATGGAGGAGCAGACACTGCGATCTGGGATTTCCAAATACTTTTCCCTTTACAAGCAGTAACAGGGCCGGGCTGGCACATTTTAGCCAGGTTGGTTGGGTCAGGCTTGGCCTGACAGTCTAATAGGAAACTATAGCACCTGCCCAGCCAGGCCCTGTGTACTGTAATAGTCACAGAGAGTAACGCATACAATTAATGGGCCAGTTATTCCCATAAGACCAGTGGTTACAGCTCTATAAAATGCTGTGTTGCAATATTTCAGTTATCTGTGGTAGATCCTGACGTCTGGTGCTGCAGCTTTTATCTGTGTTCCCTCGTGGAGATCTCAGCACTGTGGAAATTGTGTAACAACAATAGTAATAAGATTGTAGGTTTATATGTGACGGAATGATGACATTCCCTTTGTCTCTGAAAGGTATATGAATCCTTCCACTGATTCTATGTTAATGGGCTGCATGGCTGCGATTGATTTATTATATGCACAGGTAAGACCTAGTACTTTATCATATTTTATGCTAAAGTTTAAGATCATCTTACTGCCCCCTTCTCCTCCTACACACATACACACAAACAGGATGCGGTTTCCGCTCCAGATGGCTCTATTACGACAATGATACAGCCGCCAGCTGAATGGGGGCTTGTATCATTGCTGAAATGCTCGGCACATAGAAAATTGCTCTTGGGGATGGGTACCTACTTCTACCCGTTCCCAATAGCGACAAGCTGCTGCTGGCTCAGGTTAGGGTTAGGCCTAAAGAGGGGAGGGTTAAGGTTAGTGTGTGGGACATGGACGGTTAGGGTAAGGCTTCAAGAAGGGAGGGTTAGGGTTAGGCTGCAGGAAATGGAGGGTTAAGTGTTTAGCTGTCAGTGGTGAAATTTTCGCAACCCTGGGTCTCCATTCAGCTGCCATAGAATGGTCCAAAAACAGACCATCACGCCGGCAAACCACGCCCCACACAGATTTTCCGTTGTAAGGGGCTGTGCTTCCCCTCTGCCTCCCAAGGTGGGCGGGGGAGTCATGTAAAATGTACAGTGTGGGTGTACATTTCCGCACGGATCATTAGTCGCATGGATCGCTGATAAGCATAAGTCACACTAGTTAAGAATGAGAAAGGAGAGTGACAGGGGGAGTTCACTCCCCTCTCTCATGCGGACAGACAGACCCCCACACGTATGGAAAGCATGCAGGGGTCTGGATCCGGTTCTTAGTTTTTACTTTGTAATAAAATAAACAAATGGACATTCCAGCTTAATTACAACATTATAAATGAATAATCTGTTTATTTGTTTTAACAAAAAAAACCACAGAACCAACTGTGTCCATTTTCCGAACCATATGTGCGTAAAACGTACGTATCTCAGCACAACGCATGCGACAGGCGTTCAGCACAGATCTGGCTCCTCAGGATACAGGCTTCCGTTCTAGAAGCCTTTACGAAGGCTGGACAGGACGACCTGCACAACGTGGACGCATAGAGGAAGGGGGGGTCATAATTAAGTTGTACAGTGAGGGATTGGTTAAGTCCTTCTGTGCGGGGAAGTGTGGGGGGGGGGGAGTCTCCCTGGAACATATATACAGACCTTAGGATCACATGGCAATTCAGTAACTGAACTCCACTGCCGCTGCGGACGGAGACTTGACCTCAGTGGCAGCGACTTCTGATTCCATTCCACAGTCTGTAAAAACAAGAGTCCTCGCTGCTTGTGCTGTTTTTTAATAACTACTTTCTTATTTTTCCTTACAGGCTGTTCAGGAGTTGGAGATGAAATGGTCCAGGCCGACAGAGGGACAGACCGAAAGACTCCAGCACTTAATAGAAACCCGGGATAAAGTGCAGGTAATGGCTGGCTGTAGTGAGACTGATGATGTCGCCTTCTCCTTTCTCCTGATATAGAGGCTCATTTAGAGTAGGAGTCATTGGGCCTGATCTAGAGCTACGACAAAGTACGACCGGCGTAGCTCTGGACGTACTCCCCCCGACACTCCCCCTAATTACCCACTGTTACGCCGGATGAAGGCTACCTTAACTTCAGCCGGCCACAGGGTCGTAACTGGCCTAAACCGCCCTCCCTCCCTCATTTACTTGCCTTCCTTCCGTAACGCTTGTGTAGTTATGGCGAGGAACGCCCCCCTCGCCGTAACTACTCAACAGTTATGGGCGCCCTAATCGGGTTTCCCTAACCATCATCTGCCGTAACTAGCGTGCCGGCCGTAGGTCTGGGTCAGCCCCATTGTGTCTAATTAGTAGAAATAATATCTGTGCCACAGTCCACAACTTGCACCAGGTGTTGGCAACATGTGACACCTCAGGTGATGTGTCGATACCTGGCAATGTATGGCGGGAATTGAAGATTCACAACACCTGTCCTGCACTAGGCCAGGGTTGCCGACTCTCCCGGAATGTCCGGGAGACTCCCGAAATTCAGGCAGTACTCCCGGTATCCCGGGAGAGCCAGCAAATCTCCCGCAAGTGACTTGAGGCCCATGGTTATACTGAAACCACGGCCTCAAGTCCTACCCCCCTGCCTAGCAACACTAGTATACTAGTGTTGCTAGGCACAGGAAGGGACTTGAAGACACAATCTGCGGCATCAAGCCCCTTCCGACCCCTATTTCAACTAAAAACGGGTCAGTATGAGCAAGGGGTGGAGCCTAATGATGTGATTTGCATAACCGCGTCATTAAGCCCCGCCCCCTCCATGTGTCGCTAGCTTTTCTCCGGGATCTCCCGGGGAGAAGCTGCCAAAAGTCGGCAACCATGCTCTAGGCTCCAAACACTCTGCATTCAGGCTTACCCGTGTCATGTATTCAAATGTTCAATCTAAATCCTCTCTGACCTCCTATGATCATATGTAGTATATTCTGGAGAGGGGTGGAGCATATTATCTCTCTTGTATTGCTTGGTCAAAGTATAGAGATTGGGAGTTTGGATAATTTGGGCAAAGCAATGGTGCAGATCTAACCATTCCATCATAGATAGAATGTCCAGTAGACTCTTGAACTCTCTGGAATGCTCCCTATATCACAACGGTGCAGACAGATCTCCTGCAGGGGCATGAGGCAGTGATTTAATGCAAATCACCGCCTCAAGTCCCACCCCCTGCCTATCAATATTGTGATCCATGGCCTTACTAAGAGTGGGCGGGGCTTGCTGTCATCAAAACCTGCCCTGCCCTTATTAACACTAAGAATATCAGCGTTGATAGGCAGGGGAGGGACTTCACACAGTGATTTGCATTGCCCCAAGGCCCTCCCCTTTACTCCAGGCTGACCTCTGGGGGGAGACAGCCGGGACTTTTATCTCAGGCCTGGAGGGAGCGAGGCGCCCTATTTATACTTACCTTATGTCTCCAGCAGCAGATATTGGCAGGAAAGGATATCCCTGGGCTTCAGCCCACTGTGACTCACAACTATGGGTCTGTATTGCTGGCTCATGGAGGGCAGGGTGCCACGTCCCGTGTCCAAGGCTTCAAAACTCTCGAATGCATCCCTGCCCTTACTTCTGTCTCTTTCTGCCTCCCGAGATTTCTGCAGCTGTGGTAGCTGTACAGTAGCTTAACTGTGCTGCTGGCTTCCTGATCAGTTTTATCATAGATGTAAGATTATATTCTCACTTTAATACACCAAAATATTAGTGTAATAACATGTGGTGAAAATCCGCACGCTAAGATACCATACGCAAAATAATGAAGGTCCAGTCGCAGGTTGTGATCCAAAGCAAAAAAGATATATGACCAAAAATGAGTGTTAATCCAAACAGCGTGCTTTCCGATACATGCAAGAATATCAGCACTGGTACCAGCATAGAACCCTCTGTCAGTCCAACGGACAAGCATAGCTTTTATTTACAATCGTTGAGCTGGATTCAGACCTAGTTAAGAGCTTGAACTTAGTTACTCCTGGGCTAAACCATGTTGATTGCAGGGGAGTCATATTTCATCTGTTGCAAACAGTATTAGAGTTGAGAGGTGATGTTTCCTATCCCAAGTCTAAATAACAGTGTGATAGTAACGCTGGTCAGTATCTGTGTGCAGTAAGCAATTCAAAGATATAACCCTGCATGCAAAGAATACAATTAACTTGACTCCCCCTGAAATCAACATGGTTTAGCCCAGGAGTAAATAAGTTCAAGCACTTAACTAAGTCTGGATCCAGCCCATTATCTAAAGGTTGCTGATGTCACTGCAATCCGATCTTCTGGCGTCTGGTTGGTGGATTCCTCTGGTCATTTTAGGAATTCTTTGATGATTGGTCCTTGAAGAGTCTTTTGTTCTTTTGGTAGCCTCATTAGCATATTACACAGGGTCCACTCAACTAAATACAATGGACTAGACCACGCGGTCTTACACAAAGAAACATAATATTAATCTCTCTATATCTACAATTTGCATGCATTAGATGTGATCGCATAATAAATCATATCATTAACTAACTAATACAACATGAAATGCTACATTATAAATCTATGACAATAATACAATAGTCCATAGCTAAATATTACTATAATAGTTGAATAGTGACTCCTGTAAATAAAACACATCTTTAGTAACATAGGGCCTGATCCAGACCTACGCCGATGCGCTGTGGTTACTAAAACACAGCGTATCGGCGTTCAATTTCCCCAACACTCCCCCTGTGCGGGCGTATGGCCCCTTCCTTATGCCGGCTGAAGGCTACCCTAACTTCANATAACATACGCAAAATAATGGAGGTCCAGTCGCAGGTTGTGATCCAAAGCACAAAAGATATATTACCAAAAATGAGTGTTAATCCAAACAGCGCGCTTTCCGATACATGCAAGAGTACCAGCACTGGTACCAGCATAGAACCCTCTGTCAGTCCAACGGACAGGCATAGCTTTTATTTACGATCATTGGGCCGGATCCAGAACAACGCTTCGGAGCGAATTTACGCGTGGCGGAGACGTAAAATCGCTGTTTTGAATGCACTGCGCATGCGCACCATAGAAAATACGCACATTCACGTAGCGTAATTGTGAACGTATGGGCCATTCACGTATGTGTCACGTAAATACTTACGTGTGGGCGTGCCAAATTTACGTTACTCCAAAATACGTCTGAAATACGTGAAGTAGGCGGGGGGTGGTATTTAAAGTGTACAGTATGGGCGTGCTTAGCTGCGTAAATTCGTTCAGCCCATACGTACGTGTGCGTATGACAGCGGTTACGTTGGAAAAAGTTAAGGTAGGGTTTGGAAAGCGTATCTTGACAAAATACGTACGTTCAAGGGGTGTGCCAAGGGGAGTGTATAGAATGTACGCACACGAAAATACGCTACGCGAATAAACGTACGGCAAACATAGTTCTGGATCTGCCCCATTATCTAAAGGTTGCTAATGTTACTGCAATCCAATTGGTGGATTCCTCTGGTCATTTTAGGAATCCTTTGATGATTGGTCCTTGAAGAGTCTTTTGTTCTTTTGGTAGCATAATTAGCATATTACACAGGGTCCACTCTACTAAATACAATGGACTAGACCATGTGGTCTTACACAAATAAACATAATATTAATCTCTCTATATCTATAATTTGCATGCATTAGATGTGATCGCATAATAAATCATATCATTAACTAATTAATACAACCTGAAATGCTACATTATAAATCTATGACAATAATACAATCTTCCCAAGCTAAATATTACTATAATAGTTGAATAGTGACTCCTGTAAATAAAACACATCTTTAGTAACATAGAACACGTTTTATAAAAACATACATATTGCATAGTTATGGATTTGGGCCTGGGAACATAGAAATATCATCGTGTGTAAAGGCGACCACGCACGTGGATGCGTATTCACACATTCATGGTGTACATGCACACGTTTCCCGCCGCGAGTATTCTTTTGCTTTTATTCGCACGCAAAGACTTTATTATTGTTGGATCTTTATTTTATAGTTCTAGTTAATTTTAATTTCAACGTAGATAACCCGTGGCACTCCAGGTGTTGTGAAACTACAAACCCCATCATACTTTACAGAGTATCTGCTATGTTTATACTGCTGGAACATGCTGGGAGTTGTAGTTTTTAGCACAACTGGAGGGCTACAAATTGTGTTGATTCCTCGAATGGAAAAACTGCATAACAGTCTGAAATGTTGTACATATGTCATAAGCCTATTTTATCACTATTCTTATCACCACCTTCCAGTTTTTGGCGTATATGCAGCAAGTGGAGAACTATGGTTACCTGAAGCTGCGTCCTTGCACCACAAACTACCTGGAAACCAACACAAGTGTCACTGTGTCTGTGGGGAAAAGTGAATTATACTTCAGCTTCCAGACCCCGAATAACCAAACAGAAACTATCCGCCTGCCTTTTAATAGGGTTACTTGCTGGCGGATCACCATGCTAGGGGTAAGTGATCTGATAGGGGTAAGTGATCTGCGGGTCTTGGGTCATTTGTTAAACATGTCAAAGCATTGAGCATGATAAGTGCCAGAGAGTGGGAAGGACGGCAGTCATTACTGATTTATCACCCCAGCCTTTGGGAAACTGGAACAGAAACGTTAGGGAGCAAACTCTAGTAAAATCAGTTCACAAAGTTGCAAATGACAGTGTAAAGGCTGGAAATGGGCCAATTTTAAGGCCCATGGAGGCCAGCACTGCTTTATGGGTCATTAAGGGAACAACACCTTGGGCTAGACAGCTTACTAAGATTCTCAAAAGGAAAAATGGAAATGTTGCCCATAGCAACCAATTCTAGCTGACATTCTGTAGCATGTAATAGGAAAGTGAGAGTTAGACTCTGATTGGCTGGTATGGGAAATATCTCCATTTTTCATTTTTAGACGTTTAGTAAATCTAGCCCCTTGTATTCTATTTAGCAGAGACAGAATTTCCCTACCAGAGCCACCTGGTGGTTGAATCTTGATGCTGTGGAAACCAGTCCTAAATATTTCTTAGTTTTTAACATAAGTCTAATGTCTTCTGATGCCGGGTCATTACAATACAGATAATTTTACCTGTTACTGCTCAGTGTTATTAGCCTGTCTTGCAGAGTCCTTTTGGTGTGGGAAAACAACATATATTTATATCGTTATACTCTGTGTCTGTGTTGTATGACGCATAAAGATATACATGGACAGAATCCAAACATCCAGTCTGTTTATTTATCATTGCCAAATCTTTGTGGCACACAGGGTGGAAGCGCCACGGCGATACTAGGGTTAACTGAATAGCAAGTCACTTAGCAATACAATAATAGTGTACTAAGTAACAGTCTCTGCTTCTGAGGCGTAACTTTCAATAGAGCAGTCCCGGTTTCAAGACACTCGAAGTAACACAGTTCCAATGTGAACGTATGGAAAGTCAGGAGGAACCTGTGAGATGTATCTCAGTTATTCCTTCACGTCAGTCTCCCCTCTGAAAGACCACATATACGAAATCTACGTACCGACTCGATACATAGATTACGTACTATAGTTACTACGCATGCGCAGTTGCTATATATCGGCATATTACGGCCGTGTGGAAGACGACCATAGTTGAGGATCTGGCCCAATGTCCGCCTGGAAAGGACTAATAGTAATGTCAATAAATAAAGCTGCTGCCTGACTGATAAAGATAATATGCAGGGAATATATACAGAATAATATTTAAGGGTATAACAGTGCCCTATTATAACAATACCCTATTATAACTGCTGTATCTAATATCCTCCATGGTGTTTAGATTGTCAAAAACTAAAGTGATTAGAAAAGCATCGTAGAGCCCCTATTGTTAGTTCATAAATCACTGGCCTAAAATAAACGGATATCTGAAAAACACTTTATGTACTCAGTGGTAGATATGTCTCATTGAAATCGCCAGAGACCGATGCCCCTCAGTACTCAACAGTCTCAATATTAACTACGGTATCTGGAGCTGGTAACGCTCAGCCCCTATACATCTGGGGTATCTGGTACACTAGAGGAGATTATCAGGCAGGCAGACACATTGCCATGAATAAATAATAAAGTCCGGTGAACACATGAAATTCCAATGCACGTTTCGCTTGTAGCGGCAAGCTTTGTCAAGGTTTGGATGGTCTCTGTCCCATAACGGTCTTTTATGGTCTCGGTTCGGGATACAGCCAATCATAGAGCTCCCAATCTGTCCTAACATTTATTGGCTAATGTCATTTAGTTTATTTTTGAAAAGTATCAATTGATTATTACAATGTTGTTCAAAGACTATTTATCACAAATAATTATACTCATAATAGAGGCACTCGGGACCAATATTAAGATATAAATTTGGCTATATAACAATGACTAATTCTAATACATACATTTATGACAAAAGGTACACAAAATACTGGTATTGATACTTGTTATGATTTGAATAATTAATGTAAAGTAGATAAATTAATATTAAGGAGAAGGTAGAAAGAAAATACAAGAATAATTATCTAATACAATTAAGGATAAAAATTAAATGGGACTAATGTATATAAAATTTATGTTAAAAAGTACACAAAATACTGGTATTGATATAAGGCATCCCAATACATAAATTTATAGCATAGATATAAGGCATGCCAATACATACTACCAATGACATAAATTAATGTATTCAATACATAAGTTCTAGTTATGACTTGAATAAATAAATGATGTTAATGTAAAGTAGAATTAAGGAGAAGGTAGAATAAAATACAAAAATGATTATCTAATACAATTAAGGATAAAAATTAAATGGGTCTAATGTGTATACATTTGATACTGAGAATATAAGATTAATAAATAAATAGTGAAGCAATACTATCTTAACCATGTCTTTATTGGTTAAAAAATTGCACATAGATCCATTAAAAGTTTCTAATACTAAATTTCTAAGTCCATTAATAATAGTGCAATACTAAGTTTTTAAATTAATTCAAATTGACAGTGCTCCCTATCATATTGTATAAGTGATATGGCTGAAAAAACTACCGTATTAATTAATTAAAAGTGAAGATGCTAAGGTGATATAATAAAGTGAAGAACAGGTAGAATAATCTAAAAAGTGATAAGGTGATAAAACATAAAAGAGATGACTGTAATTAATATTTTAAGTGCCAGGTGATGAAATGAATAATGAACATCCGTGATAATCAAAATAAGTAAAAGTGAAGAAAGTGTATTGTTACTCGAATTTAATAGGTATACTGTTAGGATACTTACCACGTGCTAAAAGTGATATTTAAAATAGAAAATTGGATAATTTAAAGTATCATCAATTCGGTATATAAATATACAAAATCTATGTGTTCATTAGCCACTAAAGGCTAATAGTTATTATAAAATTATTATTATTATTATTATTATTAATAAATTATTCAGTGTGACTCAAAAATATATATGTAGTTTAATGTGACCTATGTAAAAATGGACTACAAAGGTCTGTGATTACCTTTTATATGGAGGGGATAGTTCTGTGATTAAAATATAATTAATATTATCAACAATTATATAAAAAATTACTCAAGTCCTATAAAAGGAACAATTATTCTACTTTACAAATAACAAGTAAAATTATTAGCCTTGTTCAATCCTGAGGGAATCAAACTGTTGAGTAAATATATGAACTTTGCTTCCATCTTCAATAGGTCCTTAGTTAGGTCATCCCCTCTTATGCCTAAATTGATCTGTTGAATAATGAATGCTCTCAGATTTTTGGGTTCTCCCTCATGATGACCGAGAAAATGTCTAGCCACAGATGTAAGGGGTCTACATCTGCTTTTATCTCTTGCAGCATTACGTATGTTCCCCACATGCTCAAGAAGTCTCAGTTTGAAAGGCCCGGTTGTCATACCTACATAATGTAGGTTACATGGACACATTAAACTGTACACTACTCCCAGGGTATTACAATTGTAGAAATCTCTGATGAACCATTCCCTCTTAAATTTGCCATGGAAAGATTTTTTCTGTTCCATGTGTGGACAGGTCTTACATCGTCCGCATTTAAAGCTACCCTTGGGAAGTTACGCAAGCCAAGTCTTCCTAAATGATGCACGCACGCACCCGGTGTTACACTGCGGATCTGTATTCCATACGCAACGAGATCCGTACGGAGGGGCGTGTCTAGACATCCTCATGTCTACACCCTGCAAAGGGGGTGGGGTTAGGCATGCTGATGAGGGTGAGTGGGCGGCGGTATGCACTTACGTTCAGATCTGCGTTTGGACAGACACAGATTCGTGCAGAAAACTTAAGGTAGTTTTAGGGAAGTGACATGGGAGGTCACTTCCTTCTTGCATGCAGACTTCCGGGGCTATGCTGGATCAGGTCGGTTATTATGAAATATCTGTATATTATATTGGCTGCATGTTATTTTATGCCAGTCTGATAGTAAAGGTAAAACCTGTTGCGCAGCTTCATACAAACTGCTGACACTTGTGAATGACAGATTCCTTCTTATTACTTATAATAGGACATCTCCTTTATACAACACTCTCTAAAACTGAAGTTTCTAATAAAAGGACAACTATGGTTTAACAAGGTGGAGATGATGTTGTGTTGATGGTTGTGCTACGTAATAAACCAGCGTTCTATGCAAATCTGTTCATAAATCATTATTTTTCTGTTCTTTGTATGTTGGATTTTAAAAGATGATGTATTATTTGGTTACATTTTTGTATGAAATATCTGCCATCAGTTTATAAACCAAGCAATCTAATGACAAATATATTGTAGAAAGCGGAAAAGAGCCATCGATCGCATGAATTCAGGCTGGAGTATGAGCAAGGTCCTTCCCTGCAATGGATGACGTTATGGACAGAGCAGGTTCGTCATAGTGAATACAGGGGTAAAGGGTTGCTTGAGGCACCACATCACCATCCATACATAACCTATGAACAGTGTGTGACTTATATGCTTATATATCTGTCACCCATTGCCTGGGTGTGGTGGCATAACAAGGGTTAATGGAGCCCAGGGCAAATGAAAAAAATCCACCCCCACTCCTTATTATACTGTCTTGAAAAATGTTTATTATGGCGCCCCCTTGGACCTGGGTGTTCATTGGCGCCCAGGGCACTCGCCCTATAAAACTCACCCTAGTTGCGCCTCTGCCTGGTTGTTGTCCTGGACTTTCCGTCACCCCCCCACAATAAATTCCTTTCATAATGCTGTTGCTGCCCCCTCTGTAACAAAGCCTCATCCAACCCTCCCCCTCCACTGATCAAATACTGATTATTCACTAATCATTTCCTCCCTTCATTATTAGTAATCTCTTCCTTTCCAGCCGCCTCCTCTTCTGTTTCACTCCTCTTCAGTCTATATTGGCGACTTATCTTCCTCTCTCACCAGTGCCCCTCCACTTTGCATTGTCTCCCCCTCCATTACAAAGTTCTCTTCCAGCTCCTCGCCCACAAAGCTCTCTTCGGCTCCACTGATCCAACTTCATCTACACTCCCTGTCTTTGTCGCCTTTTCATTTAGCCAAGCTTACCCAGAGCCACCATCAAATGAGGACCCCATCAGCTGTGGGCCTGGGGCAGTTGTCCTGGCTGCATCGGGCCCAGAGCTAAAAGTGCCCGCTGATAGTTTTCTTGGCTCTGCAGCAGCAGGCATCTGCGGTATCCTGCGCATCAGCCAGCTGTTAATATCGGTCCATGGCGCCCTGCTCCCTATGTGATGTCATGTGCGATGTCACATGGGTTGGGGTGTGGCAGATGTGTCCCAGTTCTCGAACTTTCTGGCGACAGCCCTGGCCTTACCTCCCGCTTTATTACCACATTCAAGACTTCTCTCGTGCTGCCCCTCATCATTGGAACGCTCTCCCAGATCACATCGGGTCATCCCTTAGACTGAAGAGCTTTAAGTGGTCACTCAAAACTGGCTTCTTCATGTATGCATACGGTGGACATGTAGGTAAAACATTATAATCCCCACCACCACCACAACCCCTTCATTGTATGTTCCAGGCG
>WWET01000541.1:50403-65144 GCA_011038615.1 Limnodynastes dumerilii | reverse complement strand
CTGCTGAGTGGTTGTGTACAGAAGATGCTGAGTGAGCAACCAGTGACCTGTACAAAGGAAGAGCTGGAGATTGTGAGTAACAACTGTGCTGAGACCAGTGTGAAGTCTCCATAACCCGGCCTCCATTATACATCCTAAATGTCCCTTTCTCTTTCTAGCAAACAGAGAAAAGGAGAACGGTAAAATTGTTCAACCGGAAGCCGAAACCGGTATGTATCTACGTGGATGGCCGTGGCTCGCTGCTTGTGTGCGAGGGCTTGCTGGGTGTTTAGGGTGTGTGTGTGTTTTAGACGTGTTCCTGTCCATGCGCTCCAGAAGCACAGGAAACGAATGGAACACGTTCTTACATCCAGCTTCAGCGGCTTATGTTCTGCGGGGCGTGGCGCGGGAGGGAAGAGGAGGAGCCTCATAGTCCATGTACAGTAAGGGCGTGGCCGAGCAAGTGCACCCGATCCAGAACAGAACGCAGGCGGAAATGAGCCCCGTTTATGTCACATTTGCACCAGACACCGGTCATGTCTAAGTACAGGGGGCTGACGCTCCACCGCCTATTTCTGACCCGTGCGGTAGAATTTGACTTCAAACACAATACCAAGGTTAGGAATTTGCTGCTGCCGTTTTGTGCTGTTGGTAAATATTTATAATACACAATAATAAAAAAAATTCCATCATTCTTTAAAATAAAATGATTTTGTTATTATTGGTGATACGCTCACATGGTGATTGAAGCGCTCGCACTATACATAACACCCTTTCCAGCATACATTACAGTGTACTGCCCTATTCATGTGTGGCGTGTTTGGTCCCGTAGCCACATTGAGCTTGGCTGCTTTGTGCCCGTATGCTACACGCTATACCTGCGGGATGTGAATGCCGTTACGAAACAGTCGACTTGCAACAACGATACAGCCGCTAGCTGAATGATGGCTGTGTCATTGCCGAAATGCTTGGCAAATAGAAAATTGCTTTTCGGAATGGTTACCTATTTCCACCCGTTACCAATAGCAACAGGCTGCGGCGGGCTGAGGTTAGGATTAGGGTTCAAGAATGGAGGGTAAGGGCTTAGGGGAACAGTTAGAGGGGGAAGGCTAGGGGTGAAAAGGAAGGCTAGGGGTGAAGGGGAAGGTTAGGCGTGAAGGGGAAGGTTAGGCGTGAAGGGGAAGGTTAGGCGTGGAGGGGAAGGTTAGGCATGAAGGGGAAGGTTAGGCATGAACAGGAAGGTTAAGGTTAGGCTGCAGAAAACTGAGGATATATTATGTGGATGTTAGATATTCGCTTATAGTTGATTACTTTTTATTCTTAACTGTTTTAATACTGTTTGTTACAATAAAGAAGATAGTTGTTACTGTATATACTTATTCAGTGTCTTTTCTAGTTGGATGTTCAGTTTATGATATGGAAACATAGGACGACGTGCACAAGTCTCCCTATAGACTCAATCTTTGTTTTTTGTCTGTTGGTGTTTAATATCACCTGGTGGCTGCCTCTGTTTTTAGGGGTTTGTCCATGTAAGTAAATTGATGAACCTGTGAGGTTTGTTATTTGTGATCCCGTTTTATATCAGCAGATGAAGCTTAAGCTTCAGGGGCCCTAATCATGGAGGGGCCCTGAAGCAGAATCCTTTAGCTATTAATTTTTATTTAAAGAGTGCATTTTTCAATTAAATGAATGCTGTTCTTTATTATTAAAATAAGGTTATTCTAGTGATGGAATCATAAGCTAATTGGTGGGAGTTCTTAATATTGACCTTACAGTATGCTCTACACATATTGGGCCAGATCCAGAGCTACGCTTTTACTACACTGCGGTCTTACGCTAGCATACGTTCGCTGCACTCCCCTCGGCACACCCCTGTCATGTATGTATTTTAGGCACCTTACGCTTTCCATACCCTACCTTAACTTTACGCTGCGTAACCACTAGCGGACGGACTTCACACACATAGCTACGCTGCTAAGCACACCCATACTGTATGATTTAAATGCTTCACCTGCCTTGCAAGCGTAAATACTAGTGGCATGTGGCTGGCACGCCCCATCGTAAGTTGATACGCTACTGATACGTGTTTGCCCCTTACGCTATGTCTTATGTCGTGTAACATGTATTAATGTGTGAATTTACGCTAGCGGCTAGCGTAAATTCACTCGCGGATGTTGTTCCGGATCTACCCCAATCTGATCAGTGCTGACCAGCAGACAACCAGAAAATGGCTCATGCGTGTGGTCCATTCCCATGTGATTATAATAAAGCGTATCCTTCCACTTTATGAACTACATTTCCAGGGCTCTGTACAATCTTCCCTTTCCTGGCATTTCCTCAGTCTTCTGTGGTTGGTGTCTTTTTTGCCTCTGGAGAGCAGGATCTGTCACTAAAGCTTCTTTTCCAGCATCATTCTCAGGGAGGAGAGACAGAGCTGGGCTTCAGTAGATGCAGCAAGGTTTATGTCACTAGTTCTCCAATGTCTATTCTTCTAGGAATAGGAAAGTATCTGACTGTGGTCTCCTACAAGGGATTGGGAGAGGAAATTAGAACCTGTGTAACCAGCCTGCAGATAGAGTAGATAAACCGTGATACAAATACTTACATTCAGTTGTTTACAATTTTTCTACAGATTGTGGTTTCTCAGAAAAAAGATTCCTCCGCACCCTCCTTACGGCATAATGATGGATTTGAAACGGACTTCAATCTGTAACATCGTCCTATTGTGCCATTATTATGTAAAGTGCTATGTGAATGATGTGGATTCCACCAATATCATCACTATTATAATCACTTTGTACAGACTCTTGAAATTGATTGAAACTATTTCTCATTACATCTTAAGAGATGTCCATTCTATACATTGCTTATATAAAAGTCTCTAAGGATTTTTTGTTTATCTATGTAAGCAGGGCCTGATTAAGGGTTTTAGTGCGTGTGTGTGTATGTATGTATATATGTGTATATATATATATATATATATACATTGAAAAAGAAAAAAGACCAAAAACAGTACAAAAGATAGACATCAATAAATGGCCAGAGATGTTAATGTGACTTGTCCTTGTGGCCTTAGACAGTGTAGGTAATCCTAAAGAGCATCTAAAAAAAAATTTAACAAAATCATAAAAAAACAAAAAGAAAAAAAAATCACAAAGAAAGAAAAAGAGTGATTCATTTGACATGCCTTTGTGTCCTTAAAAGCATAGGTAATTCTAAAAAGCTTCTTAAAAAAATAAATAAAATCAATGCAAAAAAAGAGACAAAAAGAACAAAAAGGGATTATGATCTGTTCTTGTGGCTTAAAACAGGTATGTAATCCTAAACAGCATCTAAAAAATCATTAAAAATAAAGTTTGTGATCTGTCCTTGTAGCCTTAGACAGCATAGATTTTTCTAAAGAGCATCTTAAAGAAAATAAATAAATAAAAAAAAAATTATAAAAAAGACAAAAAAAAAACAGGGATTGTGACCTTTTCTTGTGCTTTTTGTGCTATGTAATCATAAAAAGCATGCCATATAGAGGGACCCTCTAAATAACAAAACAAAAAAAACCCTCAAAATAAAAAAAATTTCATCTATATAACAAAATAAAAAAACCCTAAATAACAATACAAAACACAAAAATAACAAAACAAAAAAAAGTGATTGTGACCTTTCCTTGCAGACTGAGACAGGTAGGTCATAATCACTTTTTTTCTTTTATTGCTTGTGTCCAGTTCATTGATCAAAAATATAGCTACAAACAAAAACACATCAAACAATTTACAGTTCAGAAAATATATTTGTATTACAGGGAATCTGAATTTCAATTTATTACTATTTAATGCTGTTGTCTTTGTAATATAATTTTAATTCTCCCATGAATCACATGTATGTTTGTTTTGTATGCTATTCCACTCTTGAACATGGATGTCATTCAAAAAATAGCACTCTACTGCCATTGTGGGCAATCGCCATATTCATTCAAAGAAAATTTACAAATTAGGAAACAATACTAATTACAGCAATATCATATTAGATCAATTTCAAAAGTAAAGCAATTACAAAATGTTGAAAAACAACAACCCATCAACGGACATTGAACAGGTTACATTCTTCTCTAAGTTGTCTCCACGCTATGTCTGGCATCTATATTGGATGATCAGCCCAGGTACCGGTATTTGTTTTTTTTAATCCCTGGATTTAGTAGTCTGTTCATTTACCATCAATCGTTTTTATTGAAATTTTTGCACGAGGAAGGGGTACAGAAAGGAAAAAGAGGGAGGGTAGGACATAAAACATATAACAGGGGAAGGACACTTTGCAGGAGTAAAAATTTTACAATTTTAAGTCCAGATATAAATACTGACAGCAGTATCAGTGGTGGATAAAATACAGGCAAAAGTAGGTTTAATTATGGCTAAACAGCATAGCATCTGTATCAGGTAAGTCAGGGATCAGGAGACAAGGCAAAGGGAGTTTATAGAAAACTCTCTGTGCACTGGACCTATGCCGGTAATATGTAATAACAATGTGTCGGACCATGAAAAATTCAATAGGACCTCTATTCCAGATTAAAACATCTACATTTTATTATATTTTTATTAAAATAGTAAAGTGCGAATATTTGAAACCACGTGGCCACAAACCATAATGGCCCCAGGACTGAATCAATAAAGTGCAAAGATAGGTCACACAGCAACGATACACCAAGTAATGAGCGTATAAATATAGATGCAGAAACGTTCTGCTATGCGCGTTTCGCGGTATCTTTAACGGAGAATGTTTGTCAGGTGTGGGGCTCCTCTATTTACGTATTTCATGGCCGATCCTGAAGTAGTAATCAGCACCCCTGTGTGACAGTAACAGAAATTAGAAATACATTTAAAATGAAGTCTGCTCTGTCAAATTGGATTCCGACACATTGTAACAAGAAAGGATTAGATACTGCTACTCATAATTGTTTACTTCCCATGCATGTATAAAAGATATGTGGATGCAGCCACGGTGAACAGATTTCCCGAAGCTATGCAATGGAGATGAATAAAGATTTTTCCTCTTAAAAAAGTACATGATCTGCTGTGGTTGGGAAGATATGAAACTTGCTGATGGCATATATTGCAAAAGGAGATCATAAAATTGCTTATAGGCAGAGGGAGGTGTTGAAATTTGTTAGTATTCCAAATAAAATGTTTACATATTAGAACAACTGTGATGAGGAATAGAAAATTAGGTACTAAGCAGGAAGAGAATCATAAAATGATTTATAGGAATGAACACCATGTTTTCATTAAGTTCTGAAGGAGATTCTGAACCCAACGGGTATATCCACTTGAGTTTTTTTTATAATAAGACACGATCTACGTCTCCTCCTCTTTGGTTCCGAATGACCTTCTCGAGAATAAATGCCTTAAGTCCCGCAGGATTGGAGTTGTGGCGTTTCAAAAAGTGTCTCGCGACAGGGGATAAGGGTTTCAATTTAGCTGTATCTCTCATGCTGTTGTTAATTGAGTTGCAGTGTTCACATCAGCATGTAATACAGCGGGCATTTTATGAGAGGTTTTGTGAATTTTTTCCCAATTATCTAGTCTAAGGGTAACACCAAGGTCAAATTCCCAAGACAGCTGGGTTCTGGATTTAGCATGGTCTCGGGGATGAATTATTTACTGGTACTAAAAGGAAACCCCCCTTTTCCCACCTGTAGGTTTGGGTCAAGTACACTCGAGACACAGGTGGGGATTTGTATACCCAGGTATGTGATCTGTTTTGACTGACAGTTAAACTGGAAGTGGTGTTGAAGCTTAGATAGCAAAGTATTGGGAATATTCAGTGGTAGGGCATCTGATTTAGTACAGTTTAGTTTGTAAAAAGATGCTTCAGAGTATTTATTAAGAAAGGATTGCAGGACAGACAGGGAGGATTCTGAGTTAGATGCAAACAGCAGAATATCATCCACAAATAAGCATAATTTGTGAGAAAGCTTTCCGCATTTAATACCAGAGGAGTTGAGAGAGGAACGAATTAGGGCAGCTAAAGGCTAAATAGCCAGCACAAAAATTAAGGGTGACATGGGATAGTCCTGCCTAGTACTATTAGAGATGGAAAAGGAGTTCAAAAGAAATCCATTACTGAAGACTCTATAAAGACATCAAAGAATGAAAAATTTTGTCTCTAAAACCTTACTTATGAAGGGACTCATGCATAAAAGTCCAGTGGAGCCTATCAAAGGCCTTTTCTGCATCCAGGGAAAGTAAAACAAATTGTTCTCCACTACGAGAGAGTATTTCAATTAGATTAAAGACTCTGCGGGTATTGTCCGATGCCTGGTGGTAGGAGACAAAACCCACTTGGTCAGCGTGTATTAATTGGGACAGGAGAGGATTAATACAGTTTGCAAGGAGTTTCGCAAAGATCTTCAGGTTAGAATTTAATAAGGCAATGGGTCTGTAGTTTTTACTAGAGACTTACTTTCCAGGTTTCGGAATGGTGATAGTTTGTGCTTTCAGCATCTCACTAGTGAAAGACTCATTCACTCTCTGAAACTGAATTGAATAAATTAAGAAGGAGGGGGCGTAAGATCCTCTCTATAGGTCTTCTAAAACTCGTTGGTGAATCCATCCGGCCCTGGAGATTTAGATTTGGGAAGATTTTTAATACATCAATATCAGACTGCTGGAGCTGTGGTAGTTTGATGCCATCTAAAAATCGTTTAATGACCTTTGGGGTTGGTTTATGGGCTTGGTTGAATAGTAGAAACATCCTCTCTCAGGTTATAGGGTACACCAAGGTGTCTGCAAGGTCATTTGTATGGAGGAATAATTGTAAGGCATCGGACAATACCTTTTTAGCCTCAACAGAGGTGAGTAGATAGTCAGAATGTCTCCATGGCCTCGGAGGACGTTTAGAGTAATGTGAGTTCCAAGTCCATAGAAGCGGTGCATGATCTGACCATGTTATTGGGAGCATATGGGCAGAGTGGGATTGTTGTAGGGATCATTTGTCAGTGAGAATGAGATCAATGCGAGAATATGAGTTGTGTACATTGGAGAAAAAGGTCAAGTCTTTGCCCTTGGGATCATGTACTCTCCACACATCATATAGGTCAAACTCATCTAGTAGTTTCCTGAACGCTAATGAGGATGTGGTGGATCCTAAAGAAGGGGGAGTAGAGGGGGGAGGGAGATTTGTCACGTTTTGGATCTACCAGCAAGTTAAAGTCCCCTAGAATGACTAGATTTCCCTTGCTGTGCTTCTGAATTATATTACAAAGATGGCGCAAAAAGAGAAACAATTGTCAGCCATTTGTCTTCGAGAAGGCCGATTTAGTATTAAATACCCATTTTTATCTTCAATTTTGGCTTTATGTTGGAATCGCAGGCCTGTTCTAAAAAGGATGGCCACCCCGTTGCGTTTAAAGTGGTCATTAGCTGTGAAACAGGGGGAAGCGACTCTCTCTGAGAGTGGGGGGTTAAAAGATAAACAAAATAAGTCTCTTGGACTGCTACAGTATCTGCATTGTGCTTATGGAAGGTAGTGAGGGCCAGTCTGCGCTTCTGGGGTGAATTTAAACCTCTTACATTTAAGGAAAGCAATTTAACCATTCCCTGTTAATGGAGCATAGACATAGATGAACCGCCTGGAGACGGATGTTTTGTATTTGTATCATTAGTATATAAAACGAAAGTGTGTCCCAAAAACAGAGGGGTAAGGGACAAAAATAAGGGAAATAAAAACTGAAAGGGCCCAAAGCATAGGGCCAAAGTTGTTGGTAAATTATGTGGTAAAAACCAAAACGGGGACAGCAAAGCCATCTCCACCCACGCAGCGACTCAGTAGAGCAACAAAGAGCAAGGTGTAAAGAACATTATCAGAAAAACCCCAATATGTAGTTAAACAAATTGTAGTTATCATTGAGAACTACTAACCAACAGAACAAGTTATGTTTTAGATATTTTGAACAAGTATAACACAAAGCTAAAACAGAATAATTAACTTCAATTGGTTCTATATAGAACTATAACCATATTGCATAATATTATCATATTATCATGAAAAGAAGAAAGGAAAAACAACAACATCAACAACAGACGAGCAGTACCGTCCAATAAAGGAGATCTGCAGCTGGCGAGTTCATCCCACTTTGCACCACTCCTTTTGAAGAGGACTTGCAGATCGAGTTGGAGAGGATGGGATCGGTAAGTTCCACTCAAACAGGAGCTTAAAACTGGCATCCAACGATGAGATAACATAGGTAGAGCCTTCATATTGGATCAAAAGCTTAACAGGAAAGCCCCATCAGTAGAAAATGCCTTTATCTCGGAGAACA
Organism: Limnodynastes dumerilii; assembly: GCA_011038615.1. Classification (NCBI taxonomy): domain Eukaryota; kingdom Metazoa; phylum Chordata; class Amphibia; order Anura; family Limnodynastidae; genus Limnodynastes; species Limnodynastes dumerilii. Next base: position 56,857 of record WWET01000541.1, on the reverse strand, counting down.
GACGTGATGGGTTGGAAAGATCTTCGCTTAGTGAGAGTGGCAGCTGAGAGATCGGGGAATAACTGAATACCCTCCAGGATGACGTACTCCCCATGTCTAGCATCTTGAAGTAACTGTTCTGTAATGTGAAAGAAGTGGAGCTGAAGGAGGATATCCCTGGGAAAATTCCTGTGGGAGTGTGGGGTTTCGGAAGTCTATGAATCCTGTCAATAAGCAAATCCCATTCCTTAGATTCTGGAAGTAGTTTACAGAAGATGTTGAGAACAAACGGTGACAAATCTTTATTAGCAACTGATTCAGGGATCCTTCCTATTTTAACATTGTTTCGGCGTAAGCAGTCCTCTAAGTCAGGCTATTTTGTCCCGGAGTTGAAGGACTTCTGATTGAAGCGCGTCATGGGCATTAATTAAATCGTTGTGAGAGGAGACCAACTCTTCCATCTTGGATTCAAGGTGGTCTGTACATTTCAGAAACCTCGAGTCTAATCTCCCTGACAGGAGTGAGAAGGTAGGATAGTGTTTTTCCCGTGAGGGGCGCGTCGAGGTCAATGTTAGCATCAAATTTTTTGTGGGGCAAAGGAGAAGGGTCTTTTGATTTGGGAGAAGGAGGTATTGAAGAGTCTCCCTCTGGGGGGTAGCCTTAGTAAACATTTTAGTAGACTGCGTCATGGGAAAACGTATTGGTGGCGACAAGGTTGCCATTTTAGATTTTATTGGAGGCATAGTAATATGCAGGAGGTAATTGGTATTTTATTTATTTATGTTTTTTTATTTTAATTTTTTTTATTTATTGATTTATTTAAATACATTTTTGTATTTTTTCCCCCCCTCTCTTCTCTCTCCTCTAACACTTCGCTCTTAGTTCCTCCTCGCACCTTGTTTCTCCCTCCTGTCCTTATGAAGAGGTAGACATATGGAATTTTAAATGTTTGCACTTAGTTTAGGCTGGAAGCACCTTGATACTTTATGTAAAGGTGGAAAATGGAGTCAATGCATGGGTGGGAGAGGGAAGTAGTATTAAATCATAGCGAGGGAGCAGCCACACAAGATAGAAAGATGACTATTGTCACTTGAGTAAGTGAGGGGGTAGAGACTGTTTTGATTGAGGAGCTGGAAAGAGGAGGAGGCAGGTAGAGAAAATGGTGGGTCAGGGGAGCAACAAAACGAGCACTGAGAGGCAGGGTCCAACAAGGAGGGTTGAAAACAGGCAGTGCAAGCACTACAAAGTAGGTTGATAGTAGACACTTACACAGCCCTAAGTGCCTGGCCCTGCCACTTCGTTGAGTGGTATAGGCAAGGTAGTCCAGCGGCTCCGCAACAAGACTACAAGGGGGGAAGAGATAGCGGGTGTCGGCGGTGCAGCTGAGACATGGAGAGGAGCCAAACAGTGGGGAGAGCCAATCTCTATATGAGTAGTGCTCCGTAGTAGCCAGCGGCAGTGAGGGACACAGAGAGAGCACCGAAGAGACCAAAACACTGCGCAGAGAGGCCCGCCAAGGAGATCCAGCACCACTGATCCTCCTCTCGATAATCATGGCAGCAGCCCACCTCGGATATCTGGCATAGGAGCCGACCAGGGCATTCAACACATTCTGTCATGGGTATTCCAGAGAGGCCAGGGAGTGAGGAGAGGCACAGAAAAGGGTCTTGAAGTCAGGAGTTCACATCAAGTGCAATCTTTTAGACCCTTGGTAGGAGATATTTTTATTCTGATCCTGTTTGTTCTTATTCCTAACAGATTTTTTATTTTTTATTATTATTAATAATATTATTTTTATTATTATTATTATTATTATTTTAATTGTTTATAATAATAGCCAGACATATGGAGGCTGGACATATAATAATGGCCAGACATATGAATGGCTGAATTAATAAAAGAGGCAGACACCAGACCCACCCTCTGCTAGTCCAAGGCACACACACTGGGCAGAATAAGACCCCCCCACCCCTCTACCACGCCACAAAATTTGGTCCCTCTTTCCAATTCTCAAATGTTGGGAGGTGTGCCAACATCCATTCAAATAGTCACTGGGAAAATATTTTGTTTTCTTTCATTATTGCCAAATTTTTCTGCTCTCCATTTAGATGGGTTGATATAGTATAATAGTATCCAGGATCAAGAGAGTGAAGAGTTCTCTGTGTCCTGTCACAGTATGTTGTGTAGATGTCAGCACTGTCTGGTTTTCTTGTGATGTGTGTCTGTGGGAGTGCGGACACCTTGATTTACAGTTTCATTGTAGAGTTCTCTTCTGGATGAAAATAGCACTTTCAAAGTGTACATGCAGCTATTAGTCTGGAAATGGGGTCAGGCAACGTCACCCCTCTGATAATCTGAGGTGCGGTCCGCACTCCCCTTGTGACGCCACTGGGGAAAATACATATATTACTTTTGCACACCGAACTCAAATACTTTATGTTTAACCTATGAAATAGAGTTGAGCTAAGAAACTTCACCTCTTAAATATAATTTTACTTTCACAATTTAAATTTCCTCCCCTTGCAGTTCAACATGGTATTGCTCAGGTCTACACTTACACCTAAAACAAGGTGTAACTGCAGCTCTGAATCAGCTCCATTCATCCTAAAAGACATTGGGGCTGATTCAGAGTTGCACTTACACCTTTTTTTAAGTGCGAGTGTAGACCTGAGCAATACCAAGTTGAACTGTAAGGGGAGGCAATTTAAATTGTGAAAGCAAAATTAGAATTAAGAGATGAAGTTTCTTGGCTCAACTCTATTTTATAGAATAAACATAAAGCTCTGCAGTATTTTAGTTCTATGTGTAGAAGTAAAGTATTTTCCATGCATGCAAAAGATTTTAAATTATTTAACACCCTTTACTTTGAAAAATGGTTTAGCAGAGCTGTACACTTGCACCTTTTTTACCCTTACTCCCAAACTCTGAATCAGCCCCATTTGTTCTTTGTAATGACATTTGGAGGTTACTAAAATACTTTCCCCATAATTTAAAAAAAATCATATGAAAAACATAATACTTTTTAAACAATCAGACACCAGTGTGGTGCTGTAGGTGAAATACACACTATTATATGATTTGCTGCTTTGGCAATCTGTTTGCATTTGTGCACAATAGTTGTAGAGCGGCTGACTGACTACTGACTGACTAGTAAAAAACCTAAGTCTTTTTTTATTTTAAGTTGTAAAAAATGTGTGTAACCAACGTGAAACCTATGAAATATCATCTTTTAATACTAATTTTCTTCCCTTTTGTTTGGACATTTAGGGGTTGGTTCAGAGATGACCTTACACCTTTTTTAGGTGTAAGTGTCAGGGGCGGATTGGGAAAATATAGTGGCCCTGAATAAAAATTCTGGAAGAGGCCTCCTGTGGGTGGGACCAAATAAACTCTAGGAGGGGCTAACCAGAAAGTAGGCGGGGCAAGCACAGTTCTATTAGTCCCTTAGTCCTTGCCCTAAACTATAAATTGTTAAACATCCAACAGGCAACACCCCGAGTATTTGTAGGTAAACTGTTAAGTAGGTCTTGTATTGGAGGTATCGAGAGTGTGGGATACCAGTGAGTATATACCGTATACGTGAGACCACCTTCCAAGGAGCATTGTTTGTCTTTTCATCTACAAATTCAGTGTTTCTATATAGTACAGGACTGTCGATGTTTTATGAGTATATATGTTTTATGGTATTATGATTTAATTTAATAAAGATATATTATCATATTGTAATAATTGGAGCGACTTTAATTTATTTAATTTATGCACTGCATTTTACTTTTATTGTCTAATATAGTGCTTACTAGTTTTTTCTATAATATATTTCTCTCACACACAAAGTGCACCCCACATACATAAACACACACACACAGTGCGCTCCATATACATACACACACACACACACACACACACAGTGCACTCCATATACATATATATACACACACACACACACACTGCACTCCATATACATCTATACACACACACACAGTGCACAGTCTCCCACAGATACTCAAAATTGCATTAATTATAAATTAAACTACAAACCTACCTTATACTGGATTTTGATGGACTCATTCCCTTCTTCTGACGCATCTGGTCCACAATCCTGGGACAGCGCAATTCCCCTGCATTATGCAAACAGAAGAGAAGCACAGACCATGACTGACACTGACACACACACACACACACTCCCACAACTACACATAACTGAAACACACAATCTATCCACAAAATATTCTCTCTATCCCAGCACCCTCTCTCTGCATTCCCTCCAAACTCCCCCATTCCTCTTCCTAGGCACTGCTGTCCCTGTATCCCTTCCCTATTCCAGCCAATTCTCTCTGCATTCCCTCTAATCTCCCCCATCCCTCATCTCAGTCACTGTCCTGTCCCTGTATCCCTTCCTGTTCCGGCCAATTCTCTCTGTATTCCCTATAATCTCCCCCATCCCTCTTCCCAGTCACTGTCCCGTGCCTATATCTCTTCCCTATTCCAGCCAATTCTCTCTGCATTGCCTCTAATCTCCCACATCCCTTTTCCCAGTCACTGTCCTGTCCCTGTATCCCTTCCCTATTCCAGCCATTTCTCTCTGCATTCCCTCTAATCTCTCCCATCCCCATCTCTCTAGATCTCTAATTGTCACTGATTAACATTTCTGATCTGCCTATGAACAGTATAGTATAGCTGCTCACTCACATACACAGTGTACTCCATACACACACACACACACACACACACACACACACACACACACTGCAGCCCAGATATACATACATACACACACACACACACACACTTGTACCTGGTTACAGATCCTGCAGTAAGCAGCCCTACAGAGACAGGAGAGGAGGGTTCTGCTTACAGTTACCAGGAGGCTGCCTCTACCCCACTCAGCAACAGGCAGCCTTGTAATTGGCTGCTTATTTATCTGTAGCAACGGCTGGGACCGCCCCTGGCAACTTTTCCTTTCTCCTGGCTGCAGCCTTCAAGTGCCAATCGTTCATTAGCCACTGTGTCTCCCTCATTGGCCCAATTCTGATCCTGTACTGCGGAGGCCTCTCAGGGAAAGTGTGTTACTGAGAGAGGCCTCTGCAGTACAGGACCTGCACTGGGCCAATGAACGGAATGCAGCAGCTGCTGATCTGCTGACATTAAAAAAAAAACAAAAAAACACACGTACTGTGCTGATGAGGCGGCCTCATGAGGGTACCAGCCTACCAGGAAACTTCCTGGTAAGGCCTATTGCCAATCCATCCCTGGTACGTGTAGACCTGAGCAATACCATGTTGATCTGCAAGGGGAGGCATATTTAATTTTTGAAAGCAGAAATTGTATTGGGGGTGATGTTTCTTAGCTGCACTCTATTTTATAGATTAAACATAAAGCCATGCAGTATGTGAGTCCTGTGTGCAAATGTAAAGTATTTTCCCTGCATGCAAAATATTTAAAATTAATTAGATCCCCTCACATTGCAAAATGGTTTAGCCGAGTTGTACACTTGCCCCAGATTAGCCTTTACTCCCAAACTCTGAATCAGCACCAATGTGTCTATTCTGACCCTCATTACATGAAAGGGGTGTGTAACTATTCAGATAGCTTAACCACCATGTCCATCTCTTAATACTCTTAACACACAGACAGTGCGATTTCTTTAAACTTTTCAACTTTAATATAGACTGAATGATTGTCCATATGATGCAACTCAAGTTCTGCAGAGTAGATCACTGAATATATGTTGGCAAATAGAGCAGTATAAGAGAAAAATGGGTAAGAAGATATAATAAGCCTGTAGGGCTCAGATGGCTAAACACACCAGTAGGCAGCTAAATCACAGTTAAACTGAAGCAGTTATACAAGATGGAAGATCTAACTGATTTACCTGTCACCTAGGTGTAAGCAATCAGATGCAGATCTGCACAGAACTAAGTAGACTTAATTAGCAGAGTGCAGTACATAAACTTATCATTTCATAAACTAACATGAAAATGTACAAAATAATAAAGAAGTGCTGTGGATACATAATAGTGTTCTTTTTGCATTTGTGCATATTCATCATTCCATAGTGTATCAGCCAATATGCTGATATGGCTGCAACGTGGGGCGCTGGTATTTAAAAGGGGTGCAGCTGGTCTGATCTCGATGCAACCCCGGTGCCCTAGTGATGACTGAAAAATTACAATTTGCCAATTATATCTGCCAGGATTAGGCTCTTACTACTGACAGTGTGTGTGTGTAAATGTTGGGGCCCAGGACACATCCGCTATGCTCTACAACCCTATGTGACCCGTGACATCGCCTATAGGTGGAGTGCTGTTGACTGCATTCCCTTCCCTGTGCATTGGCCCGCTAATAGGCAGCTCTCATCTGCTGCAGAGGGCCCAGGACAATCGGCACAATGGTGGCTGTGGCTGTGTGTGCGCGTGTATATATACACACACACACACACACACACACACACACATACACACACACACACACACAC
>WWET01000541.1:40193-50368 GCA_011038615.1 Limnodynastes dumerilii | reverse complement strand
CAGGCTCTGTCATCCCAGCTCGGTCATTGATAAAAACCAATAGGAAAAGAAAAAACAATAGGCAACAGTTTATAATTATTTAAAATCAAATACAATTTATTGGATTATTACTATTTAATTCAATTATTTACAGCAAAGTAGTATTTATACGTTTTTTCTTATACACGGATTGGTCTTTTTCTTTTAATACTTTTCTTTTTGTTGTTTTTTAGATTTCTTTTGCGTTTTTTTAGCGATCTTTCACTATATTTCACGATATTTATTTTCTTTGTCAGCCTCCTCTTCCTCTTCCATAAGCATATCCAGAGTATTGTTAATAACAGCAAGCAGGGAATCCTCTATCATTTCATCACTGTTGTATTCATGTTCCTGCTCCTCAGTTGGTAGAAACTCCTCCAGGATTGCTAATAAGGAGCGTAGATAGTGAAGCCTCAGAAGTTGCTCCATCTCAGTTCAAAGTTTAGCAAAATAATTTTCTCCTCTTTTCTCTATAAATAAAGTCCAATGCTGCTCGCTCACTCTCTCTCTCTCTCCTGAGACCAAATGGCAACAAGCAGTGAGTGTTCCAAGCTTAAGTAGCCTCCTGTGCTTAGAGACTGTGAGCCAGCACTACAGGTCTTCAGTGTATAATGTACATTATATACATTAAATAATCTGTGCAGTTATATTTACAATACAGAAGCTACAGCTAGCCAGTCCCATTGTACTAGGCCTCAGTACAACTAATCGTTTAGGATATCTATGCATGCACATATTAGTTCTAACCACACCCTTATTTCCTAAGCCCCACCCCTTTTGTGACCCACGCATCGGGACAGTCCCTCCTAAATCAGGATGTGATAGATAACTGGTGGATAGAGCAAACTCACCACTGCTAACTGCCATATCCATCCAATGGAAAGCACAGAACAGGCTCCCTGGGTCAATGTACTCGATAGGACTCTATCCCCATAAAACCTGGCCCCTATTTAACTTCTGTTTGTTTCATCCCAATTAATGCAGGGGTGTCCGAATGCATTGACAGACAGACAGTCATATAGACAGTCACACCGCCTTCCCCCTTCTAGATGTTGTGGATTCGGATAGGTTTGTTACAGACGAGGGGTTTGCATGCCGTTTTATTGTTGGTGTTTTCTGGATGCTGGATCCAGTCCTTATATATTACAGGAGGGTATATCAGAGCCCAGAGGGGTGCTGTGAATTAGTTAGCCTAGAGCACCCCTTAATCAGGCCCTGGCCGCGCACCTGTGGTTTTTATTCCCATCAGGCTGATGGTCAGGGATATTCTTCCCAGCCTGCTACACCTCCTCCCCAGCAGCAAGTATCAGGGGTAGGATATTGCCCATATCTGCTGCTGGAGAGATAAGGGGTCTGTCTGATTCACAGGGAAATAAGTATGCACAGATTCACCAAACTACGCACCTAAATAGCAAGTCAAATCCCATGACTTCCACCTCCATAGAGCTATGTTAACGGATTTTGCAACAGTACGTGCCACGTTTGCTAACCCCACCCATACTGTCCTATTTAAATGACTGGCCCCACCCACTTTACTTACCTTCCTTCTTAGGAAGTACACGCCCCTTCTTACGGATCTCATTAGGCAGAGTTGAGGTCCATGCATAACCGGTTTCCATGCGTAACATCTGGATGGCGCATGCACAATTCACATAAAATACCCAAAATATGCACACGGTCTGCGTTATTTAGGTATCTTACTAAAACCCCTTTCACATCACCACCGGTGAAAATGCCAGGTCCCAAAATAAAGCCGATTCGATTTTCGTAGCAACGCTATTTACGTTGAATTTACACACGGAAATCCATTAGACACGTACTTGTGAATTGCACTTGGGGACGTACATACAAAGTTACGTGAAATGGGTGGGCGGAGGCATTTAAATGACCATTTGAGGGCGTGGTTAGCTACATACGCACGTACGTAAGTATTATACGCATGTGAATGCACATGTAGAGATAAGGGTGCTCTATGGTGGTGAAAGTCAATGAAAGCCCGTCCATGTGAGTTGCCTTGCAACGTACGTGCATATAATTCAATACCTTTACCTAACGCATCTGTGAATACAGCCCATTGTCTTTAGTATTATCACTGTTGCAAAACTCCAATTTGCCATATTCTTAAATGCAAATTACTTCTCACTTGTGACTTCTTACTTGTGACTTCTCACAACAGACCAAAAGATATGGAATTCCAGCAGCCAGGAGTTGTGGAAATGTCCTTCCCTTCTCCATGTAAATGGCTTTTATGAGGACTATCTGCATCTTATCTGCACATTATTATACACAATTACTGCACCTCTGCTGCAGGATATAGACAGAAATATCCATAAATCCCTGCATTATGATGGCCGCACATACTGGACCTTTCTGCTCAGCAACCACATTGTCTCCTTGGATTTTTTGGTAAAACCTTATCAAGTCCAGTGCAGTTGTTCAGATTGTAATTGGGAATGATGAGCCCATATGTGTCCCTAGGCCAGAATAGTAAAATGACTCAATGAGTCAAAGCTTAATCCGGAGGTGAGTGTACGGCAGCCGCTGTGACGTTTCTCTGCGTAATTTTGTACTGCACGTGCTCAGAACTGAAGAGTGCGCAGTCATGGGTGATATAGATCAGAACACAACTCGTGCTACGGTGGATTGCATTCTGAGGAGCGTGTTAAGGGGGGGGGGGCAGAGGGACATAGTCAATGATTGCTGTCCAAGCACGTACACTGCATGCAGAATTGCCTGCGCCATTGAATCAGCCCTTGTATGTGCAAAACCAATCGTCCATCCTTCTAAATGGCCCAAGTGGATGATAGCTGCCCACTTGGCTTTGGGATAGAAGAGACGGACACAAGCAGATCCAGATAATCTTATTTACCACCCCAACAGTAATAACAGCACTTTGCTCAGAATATGACACAGCTTAGTGACCTGGGCCCGGATTCACACTTAATAGACCTAAATATACGCAGGCTTTGTGCATATCCTGGCGATTTTATGTGAATTGCGCATGCGCCATCCAGATGTTACGCACGGAAACATTTATATAGGGCTGAATGGACTGGTTTAGGAAACTCCCCATGTACTTTACAAAGTCTGCACAAAGATACGCATGGAATGTTAAGGTAGCTCTATGGAGGCCGAAGTCAGCAAAGATCCATAAGAACATGGGGAGTGTTACTCAATACTGCTGCTTATAACAATGTGCATACAAATAGTAATAATTATTATTTAAATAAAATAAGGAATCGCATCTATATTTTTTCCACATTTTTCCATATACTTTCAATAAGTGTTGTGAATGATGTTTAAAATACTTTATAAATTATTATTGTAGAAGAGAATATTTGATTTATTTAGCAACATTGCAACTGTGGGTTTACACTGAAATATGGAGTAATAAATGATGGAAGCCCTTGTTATTCATATGTCGCTATTCTTACATTACTAGAGTTGGCCACACACTATGCGATTACCATGCAGCGTGTAGCAAGGATTGATTTATAGGAATGTTTTCTTGAGTGACCTGATCATCTGTTAATATCCAGCAGGGAGGTGGGAAAATTGCCCCAGCTATCGGGCAGGGTGTCCGTTATGTGACACCTATCACAGCATTATGGGTCGGATTCAGATTTAATGCTAAACGCGTAAGTTATCCTCCGTTGCAGATGCTAACACACAGGTTTTGGAATCTAAAATTCTGCCTGCAGGAGTGCAGGGCCTTCACTGATTGACGTGACCAGGACCCTACCTAAAGTATTTCACATGTATCTCTGTGCATGCAGAATACTGAATTGTATGTAAAGACCTATCCAAGTCCATGTGTATCTAAGATGCATAGTGCGTGAGCCAGCCCCCAATGCAGAGGCTGCATGTCACGGAACGCAGCATTGGACTGCAATGTACCAGATTGTAAAGATTAGTGAGTGCCCATACGATGCTCTGTATTGGGTGGTAGCTGCATTGTATAGAGATCACTATAAATCTCTGCACAGTGCAGGGGACATTGCAATGCTGGTGAAATACTTGTATTGAATTGCTATACAGGACCCCACAACCATGCTGAATCAGATGTACTAGTAACACATTAGATATAATCCTTCCTGTGAAAATTCATTTTCTGTCAGTCCTTGTCTTTAGTTTATTTCTTCCACACTTGTCCACTTGCAGAGTAATTTCCAGTGCCTGCCTGCTTTCTATGTATACATAATATACAACTGCTGCTGGGAGATGCCGAGGAGTTTCAGATCTTTCTCTTCCTATATACAAGATTGTCTTCATTTTAAACACTGATTGGAGTTATTATGGTAGAGGCGCAACAGTGTGATAAGAATTGACAGTTATTTATCCCAATGCTTCACACAAGGACGTCACAAGAATCATAAATAACTCTTAAGAACAAAAAATACATCTAGAACTAATTCCCGGACTGTTCCACTGCTTAGGATCAGAGGGGGGAGGGATGGCTGTGGTACACCCGACTGTGCTTAGTCATAGTTGCCGACTCTACCGGAATGTCTGGGAGAGTCCCGAAATTTGGACAGTTCTCCCGGTATACTAGGCGAGCTGGCAAATATCCCGCAAGGGACTTGAGGCTCGTGCTTTTCATGAAATCACTAGTGTACTAGTGTTGCTAGGGACAGGAAGGGACTTGATGACGGAAATTGCGTAATCTAGCCCCACCCCCATGAAACCCCGAAAGGGGTAACTGATCATCAAGGGGCAGGGCTTAATGACGTGATTTGCCTAAATTGCGCCGTTAAGCCCCGTCCCCTGCATGCATCTATGGCTTCTCTCCAGGATCTCTTGGAGGGAATCTTGTGCTTAGCACTTAAGAATCTTCTTAAAATAAGAACTTAAAGTCACTCCTGGGCAAAACCATGTTGATTGCAGGGGAAATTAATTTAATTGTGATCTTTGCATGCAGGGATATATCTTTGAATTGCTTATTGCACACAGATACTGACCAGCTTTTCTGTCACACTGTTATTTAAACTTGGGCTGGGAAACATCACCTCTCAACTCTAATACTGTTTGCAGCAGATGAAATATGACTCCCCTGCAATCAACATGGTTTAGCCCAGGTGTGACTTTAAGTTCTTATTTTAAGAAGATTCTTAAGTGTGAATCAGGTCCTAATTTTCAATCTCTTTCTTAAGTCTGGATCCAGCCCAATGAGAGGAATCTTTACTCAGGAGTAGACATCGGATTATATGCATTTGTATGTTTGCATATACAAATGCATAAAACGCTATTTTTATAGCATTATTGCATATTTTAGTACTTTTTCATTGACAGTGCTTATTTCAGTAGTTAAATGTGTTAGTCGTGTTGTATTACGCGGGAACGGTGGCGGGCCGCAGCCAGTGACGTGCGCCTCACACGCATTTGGCAAGCGCACTGAACCCGTTCTGCTGGCTCGCGAGCGAAAAGCGTTGGTGGGATGCGGCGCGTGGGGGGAAGGGAGCACGGCACTCGTTGCTTCACGCAATTCAATTGTTTGTCATTCAATTGCTCGCTGTGTTTGTTAACCTACGAAAATCTTATTTTTGTTGAAATAATACCACCAGTGAAAAAAAATACCCAGACTTTAATGGAATCTTGGATAAAAAATGACGACTGATGGCACTGTGATTTTCTGCAAGGTTTGTGACAAGCGAATTATACAAAGGATCAAGGCAGCGCAGAGGCCCTATATAAATTAATAAAAATCAATGTAATAATTCGCTGTGATGGTTGATATAAACAACGCTGAAGAATAGCAAAAAACTTTTTAATAAGAAATATATAAATTTAAAAAATAATACCAATCATAAGTGAACGACCTTTGGAGGAGCAGAAATCAACAAAGTTAGATTATTGAAATGTGATACTTAGCAGACCATGTGGAAAGCGTGGACACACGGGATAGGAGATTCCCTCGAGGTAATTAAAAATCCCCTATGGCCCCGATCTAGTCCTGAATCGATGTTCTTATACTTCAATCCAAAGTGCTGGTGGCCAGCCTAGCACTTAAAGGAACTGCCACAATAAAGGAAACTTGCGTTGATGTCAAAACTTGTTAAAAGATACAATAATTTCCGTGATGGAAAAGGGTAGCTGATAGGAGTCCAACAGGCTGGTATAGAGCACACTTAGGACCTCTGTGGCACTAGGGAGTCAGCAAACTCATAGCAACTGAAATGAGGTAGATAGTTATGAATGAGCTGCAGTGCAGCAATTGTTCATTAGATGAGACAGCATCCGTTGCCGTGGAACAGAGAGATACCTCAAGTCCGGTCAAATGGAGAGACAGTGCAGGTTAACGCAATTAGGCTCACCAAAGAATCTCCAGATGGTTAGCACACGTGTAGTTGCAAATAGTTGGAGTAGCTCTAATCAGCCATAGAGGAACAGTCCTGTCTCCGTATGTAAATCATCCACGTGAATTTGGACAATAGAGAGATTGCAGTTCTATTTCCCTGTAATGATCAGGGAGTGAACTCCAGCAAGGCTCCAGCAAAGCTCCTGAAAGAGGTCGTTCTATACTGCGACGTGTTTCGTGCCGTCAGGGCACTTTTTCGAGCAGAGTTAAAACCATCGGTTTGCTCCACCTATTTAAAGGGCTGGTCTGATTAATTAAGCAACAACTGAGGTCGCCACTGACATCAGAGTGGAAGCAAAACCTAACTTTTTCATATAATCCATAAAGTAAAATAAATATACAAATAAGTTTTTGCATTCAATCAGCGTTGGAACATTTATATATGCAGAATAATAAATAGTACATATATGTATTATCAAAAAATATATAGAGATTCGAGCAGACACGACACTGTTATAAATCTATCTATTATTTTAATTTTAATTTTAATTTAGTTATTTATTAATCGATTACCCATTACAAGAAAGGGAGGAATCTAAATATCCTCTGGACCCTCAAGTCAATAGTTAAGATGATAATAACCATGAGGGTATATACAAAGACATATGCACACATAAAGCCTCCATTTAACACAAGAGATGTTGATAGAGTGTATATTTGCACTCTTTAGGCCAACAAGCACTAGAGAGTTGAATAGGTAGAATAACCCAAAAGGAAAATTTCCCTTATATATAGGGGTTTAGAAGGCCTAAAAAATCCCCACTATGTTGGCATACAGAGATAAATACTAGTGGTATACAAATAAAAAACATGGATATAGCAAAACCAATAAAATCATAATATAACCAAAACAGATATATCATTTTTAGGCTAAATACCAAAGATATTAAAGTGATCACATTTTTTAAAAATTTGGATTTAAATATAGCTACACTAGATATTATAGATAGTTGTTAGATAGCTAAAACCCTAGCGTAGTAAATTCCAATGCCTCATTGAGGCCATCCGGCATAAGAGTTTGTAGCTGTAGAATTCACTTTATCTCGGCACAACATAATTTATTAAATCTATTGCCACCTCGAGAAGTAGGTGGAATTATCTCGATAATAAATACCCGTAATCCAACAGGATTAGCATTGTGTACCAGATGGAAATGTCTAGAAATGCTATGTGTGGGAGATTTGTTAATTATATTTCTCCGGTGTTCACGTACTCTCTCCTTCAGTGACCGCGTCGTACGCCCCACATATTGGAATCGACACGGGCACTGAACAAGCGACAAGCGAATACCTTCATCAAAAAAATACCAGATCGATCAACATGTGAGTACTGCTTCCCATATATTGTAAAAATAAACGTTAATTCTAATAATAAATAGTATTTTGATTGTGCATATTTTGTGCATATTTCGCCCTTTTTTAGTGCATATTTTGGCATTTTGATAGTGCATATAATCCGATGTCTAGTGATCACCATGCAGTGTGTAGCAAGGATTGATTTATAGGAATGTTTTCTTAAGTAACCTGATCACCTGTTAATATCCAGCAGGGAGTTGGGAAAATTGTCTCTGGGTGTCCGTTATATGTCACCTATCACAGCATTATGGGTCGGATTCAGATTTAATGCTAAACTCGTAAGTTAGACTCCGTTGCAGATGCTAACACACAGGTTTTGGAATCTAAAAATCTGCCTGCAGGAGTGCAGGGCCTTCACTGATTGACGTGACCAGGACCCTACCTAAAGTATTCCACATGTATCCCTGTGCATGCAGAATACTGAATTGTACGTAAGGGCTTATCCAAGTCCATGTGTATCTAAGATGCATAGTGCGTGTTACAGCCCCCAATGCAGAGGCTGCATGTCACGGAACGCAGCATTGGACTGCAATGTTCCAGATTGTAAAGATTAATGCTGCACATGCACAGTCCCAATTCAGGAGCTAGGGCCATCATATAGGATGTGACCAGCTTTAGTCACCACTAAGGCTTTTATAGGAAAACGCTGGAGAGTATCAGCTGAGATGCTGTTTACAGTATTAGAGTCATATAAAATATTGGAAGGTGTAAATGCTGGAAGCTGGAAGCACCTGAGAAGGAAATCTTTTACATTGTGACCTTGTTTAAGGGAAAGATTGTCCATAGGTGTTACAGGGTATGTTTTTGGTACTAGTAATACAGAATTATTTCTGTTTTGTATGGTCATTAGGAAGCATTCTGTATTAGTGAGTGGTCACTAGGAAGGATTCTGGATTAGTGACCGGTCACTAGGAAGGATTCTGGATTAGTGAGCGGTCACTAGGAAGCATTCTGAATGAGTGAGCAGTCACTAGGAAGCATTCTGGATTAGTGAGCAGCCACTAGGAAGCATTCTGGATTAGTGAGCAGTCACTAGGAAGCATTCTGGATTAGTGAGTGATCGCTAGGAATTATTCTGTATTGGTGAGTGGTCAGTAGGAAGCTGTCTGTACTAGTGAGTGGTCACTAGGTAGCATTACATTTAAGTCAGTGGTTACTAGGAAGCCTTCCTTATTTAGTAAGCATTCTGTATTCACAATTGGTAATTAGAAAGCTCTCTGTATTAGTGAGTGGCTGCATTGTATAGAGATCACTATAAATCTCTGTACAGTACAGGGGACATTGGAATGCTGGTGAAATACTTGTTTCTATGTATACATAATACTGCTTTCGATGTACACATAATATACAACTGCTGCTGGGGGATGCTGAGGAGATTTAGCTCTTTCTCTTCCTATATACAAGATTGTATTCATTTTAAACACTGATTGGAGTTATGGTAGAGGCGCAACAGTGTGATAAGAATTGACAGTTATTTATTCCAATACTTCTACACAAGGACGTCACAAGAATCATAAATAACTCTTAAGATCAAAAAATACATCTAGAACTAAATGTATACCCTTAATAAAAAAAAATTGTTCTAGGACTGTTCCACTGCTTAGGATCAGAGAGGGAGGGATGGCTGTGGTATGCCCCACTGTGTTTAGTGTATTCATGTTCAGGGTAAATATTGAGGATTTCTTATTTCCCTCTTCTCTGCTTACACTTATGGCTTTGAGACATCCCCCTCCCTAAGGTCCCTCCTGACTAGTGGAAGAATTTCTTCTCAGACTGTTTAATACTTTGGGGAACCTGTCTGATTAATGGTTTTATTTTATTTTAGGCACCTCATTCCTCTTTGATAAAAGATAACATTTAACAAAAATGTATTTTCTAGATATACCAGATTGTTCAATATTTTATTAAAAGCTTTAAGAATTTGCTACAATTGTAAAAAGGTCTTTTGTGCAATAAATGGTTTTAGAATCTGCTGAGAATGTGTCATCCATTTTGTACTTGCTTATATATAAATACAAGTTACCTAGAAACATTCAATGATTCTGCCACCACTATGAGGCATAAATCAATCTATGCAGCTCTGCTTGGTGGGAATTATCCACCAATTGGCATATCATTAATAGAAAGACACATTGAGGCACTACATGGATTAAATAGTAGGATTACAAATTTAGAACCCTTCATAATAAAACAATATCTATTGTTCCTTTGCAAACTTGTGTTTATAAAATGTATACCTCAACATGACAAGAGATCATTATACACTGCTCAAAAAAATAAAGGGAACACTAAAATAACACATCCTAGATCTGAATGAATGAAATATTCTTATTAAATACTTTGTTCTTTACATAGTTGAATGTGCTGACAACAAAATCACACAAAAATTATCAATGGAAATCAAATTTATTAACCCATGGAGGTCTGGATTTGGAGTCACCCTCAAA